>CALNHX010003305.1:0-153360 GCA_940337035.1 Agriotes lineatus | reverse complement strand
CGAGTCGGCACAATTTTATGAAACACTTAACAATGATAAATGTGTTAAATGTAATTTTCAATTATTCAAAATTATTTTGAGTTTTGAGAAACTTTATTCTCCAGAAGTCACTGATACTATTAGTATCAGATAAATTCTTAAAACAACTTACATATTTCGAAACGTATCATATAAATTGTTCTCATATACAGTGTAGTTGACGGCATACGGACCATACGGAAATGGTAAATTTTGTTAAGGATCAACGACGCCTTTGCCTAGTCTGTGCTGTGTAGCGATGCTTTGTCGGATCTTGCTCTTTGTCTTCAAAGTTTTGATATTTAATCAGACTAGCTGGCCCGGCAAACGTTGTTCTGCCCAAAAATAATTTGTCTCTGAAACCCCGTTTCGCCACTATAGAGTTTTAATTTTATGTCATGTCCATCGTCTTGGACTTCAAAATAAATACCATTTTCGCAATCAACGTCCCAGAAAACCTCATTGCGGTTTGCACGTAAAGTATATACCCGCGCAGCTGACTGACTGCGACGACCTATGTTAGCTCGTCGTGCTTTTGGCATTGTAACAGACACTATAAAACGACACGGAATTGTTTTCACAATCACTTGTACAGAAACCAAATTTGAATGTCTGACTGACTGACTGACTGCGACGACCTACGTATTTGGAATTACCCCCTGCTCATAAATTGCTATTAGTGTCTTATCCCTTCCGCCTTCGGTTACCTGATGCGAATTATGACATGATGTGGAAAACCCTTCAAACCATTAAGCAATGACTGCAAATAGAAAGACACACTTTCGATATTTTACAATTTTCCGGCTTGCCCTTTGGATTTTTCCGAATTTTCTTTTTTGCTAAACCACCTCGGGAGTAAGACGAACAAAACAAAAAAAATCATCTAAATGGGTCAGGTCGTTCTCGAGTTTTTGCGTTACTAACAAACGGGGATTGATTTTTATATACAGTGCATTCCAATTAAAACGAGCCACCCCGTATAATTCCGTTATTTTTATATTTATAAAAAAATCCTAAAATAAGTCAATTTTTCTTTTTAGGGGGACACATTTTTGTGTCTAAATTTACTCGTTCAGAGTTAGCCCCTCCCCCCACCAACACAAGTCAAAAAGTTCAAATAGGAAAGGGGGTCGAGTGATATCTCATCTTAAAGGGTATCAAACTCTTTCTTTACTGCTTTTTAGTTTTTCAAAATCGGTTCAGTAGTTTCCGAGAAAATTCCAATTAAAACGAGCCACCCCATTATTAAAAGCCAACTTGTGTAATGATTATGGGAGTTCTAGTTGTTAGCGGTTTTATTTTAGTATTTTCTCTTGCAAAAAAGGTGTTGTACTCACAAGTGAGAAGGTTATAAAAGGTGTGAACCCATAACACTATTTTTTGCGGCTTACCATTTTTAGGGTGAATTTTCTCGGAAACTACTGAACCGATTTTGAAAAACTAAAAAGCATTAAAGAAAGAATTTGATACACTTTAAGATTAGGTACTCGACCCCCTTTCCTATTTGAACTTTTTGACGTTTGTGTTGGTGGAGGGAGGGGCTAACTCTGAACGAGTAAATTGTGACACAAAAATGTGTCCCCTTAAAAAGAAAAATTGACGTATTTTAGGATTTTTCCATAAATATAAAAATAACGTTTTAATTAGAATGCAATGTATATAGATAACTTACAATAACAGCAAAAAACAAATTCTATTGATTTATAATATAAGCTGAGTCAGACATTTTTGGACAGGAATTGTCTGGGAAAATTATTATGTTTAAATATATGCTGAAAAGGACTTTTCGTATTTTAGGGCAAACTTCATTTGTATCAAAATTTAAAGTAGAGTTTGATAATTCCGTACCTTCTTCTTTGCGTGCCTATCCATTACTGGATGTTGGCGATCATTCTGGCGATCATTACTTTGTTAGCAGCCGCTCGGAACAGCGCTGTTGTTGATGTGGAAAACCATGTCCTTAGATTTTTAAGCCAAGAGATTCTTCTCCGTCCGGGTCCTCTCCTTCCGTAGACCTTTCCCTGTAGTATAAGTTGGAGCAGTCTATAGCGGTCCCTGTTCCTCATTATGTGCCCCAGGTATTCCAGCTTTCTCCGTTTTACGGTGTTAATAATTTCTAATTCTTGGCCCATTTGTTGCAGTACTCTTTCATTCGTGATATGGTCTGTCCATGAAATTCGTAATATCCGGCGGTACAGCCACATTTCAAACGCTTGTAGTCTTCTTATCGAGGCATCGGTCAGGGTCCAGGATTCCACCCCATATAGAAGTACAGGAAACACATAGCATCTAAGAAGTCGGATCTTCGTTTTTTTGTTCAATTTGCGGCATTTGAATAATTCCGTACCAGCTTACATTTTTTCCGTTTCTTTGACCTGTTATTTTTCTTTTGATCTTAGTAGAGGAAATATTTTATTTTTTCTCTAAATTGGGGTTTCTATCCTCCTCCTTCGTCGTATCTTCATGTCTGAAGAATCGTGACATTACGGCTATGTACATTTGTTGATTGTATTTTTCCATTGTTGTCGATCTTCCGCAACGCGAAGATTCGATTGTAGTGGATGTCCCGTGATCTCTTTTACTTGGTCTAGCCATCTTGATGGCGATCTGCCCCTAGGTCTTCTACCCTCGACCTTTCCTTGTACAATTAGTTTTTCGAGATTGTCTTTATCCCGTCGAGTGATGTGTCCGAAATATTGAAGAATTCGCCTGCGACAGATGGTGGACAGTCGATCTTGGATATTTAGCTCGTTAAGGATTGACACGTTTGTTCTTCTTGCAGTCCAGGGAATGCGCAACATTCTTCGCCAACACCACATCTCGAATGCATCTATTCGGCGTCTATCGGAAGCTTTTAAAGTCCACGACTCGGAACCATAAGAAAATATGGAAAAGACTAAGGATCGGACTAGACCCACTTTTGTGTTTTTTGTTATTTGTTTGTCTACCCATATTTTTCTTAAATTAGTCATTGCTGTTCGTGCTATTGCGATACGTCTTCTCACTTCAGTTGCAGAGTCTCCATTGTTGGTTATTACTGATCCCAGATAGACGAACTCGTTTACTATTTCGATGTTGGGGAGGCGGTTGTTTAATTGTATCGTGTTACTCCTATCAATGATCATAATTTTGGTCTTGTCCATATTGATTTCTAGTCCTAATCTGTTGCTCTCCTGGGTAACTAACTCGAGCATCTTGGCCATTTCTTCTTCGTCTTTAGCTATAAGGGTAGTGTCATCGGCGAATCTTGAGGTTGTTTATGATTTTTACGTTATTGTTACGCCTCCGTTAAAGTTGTCTAGGGCCAGTCTCATTATCTGTTCTCCGTAAGCATTAAACAGTCTGGGTGAGAGTATGCATCCTTGGCGCACTCCTCTATGTGTTTTGAAGGGCTCGGAATGGTTGTTATGAATATTAACGATTGCCTCGTTATTTTCGTACAGACTAGTAAGTAGGCGTACCAGGTGTTTTGGGACTCCCATCTCTCTTAGCACTGACCACATCTTTCTCCATACTACGTAGTCGAAGGCCTTTTTATAATCAATAAAGCATATGAACATAGACACCTGAATTCTCTCGCCTTTTCAATTAATTGGCGGATGTTGATATTTGGTCTCTAGCTCCCCTACCTTTTACGAATCCGGCTTGTTCGGGCGGGATCTGGTATCAGGTATGTTTGTAGTCTTTTATCAATTATTCTGAGTAGTACCTTACTAGCATGTGATATTAAGGATATTGTTCGGTAATTTTGACATTTCTGTGTGGAACCCTTCTTATGAATTGGAACGAAAGCAGATTTTGTCCAATCTTTGGGCCATAGACCGGTCTTTCAGACTTTATCACAGATGTCATGTATGATTCTTACTCCATCGTCTCCGAGCAGTTTTATAGTTTCGGCAGGAATACCGTCAGTTCCCGGGCTTTATTAACTTTGAGGTGGTGTATGGCCTCTTCAACTTCATCTCGCAGAATCTCTGGTTCCATAACATCGATGTTTTCTGTGTTTCTAATCTGTTCTTCGTTGTTGTCATTCGCTTCTTCTTTATATAAATCCTCACAGTATTGTTTCCATCTCCGTATTATTTGTTGTGTCTTCCATATAATGTTGCCGTTTTTGTCCTTCAATGGAAGATGTCTTGGGCTTGAATTTGCATGTCAGTTCTCTGACCTTTTTATATAGGTCTCGGGTGTCGTTAGAATTCCGATGGTCTTCTATTTCTTTGCAGATGTCCTTAATGTGATTGTTCTTGTCTTGTCTGCATTGTCTTTGGATTATTTTGGATAATCTTTTGTAATGGTCTTTGGAGTCCTGTGTTGTCATTCCCTTCTTCTTTAGATCTCTCCTTTCATTAATCGTGTCAAGAGTTGTTTGCGAAATCCAAACGTTTGTTTTTCCGTTCTGGTGTATTATCCCTTCTTTGTAGTATTGATGTGGCATCTTTGATTGTATTCTTTAGTTGTTCCCATTCCAAGTTTGGATCCTGGGTAGACGTGATATCAGATAGCCTACTGGTTAATCTATGTTGTATTTCTTGTTTAAATTGTTCCCTAGATTTTCCTGTGATTGTTGTTATGTTTTGGTTTTGCGGGTCTCTGTATTTTCTTTAGGCGGAGTCTGAAATCCATTGCTAGTAATTGATGGTCTGATCCACCGTCAGCGCCTGGGTAAGTTTTACAATTTAAAATAGAAGATTTCCAGCGGCTTTGACCATGATATAATCGATTTGGTTCCTGTATCTGTCTCCAGGAGACCTCATGTGTACAGTCGTCTGATGTGATGCTGAAATAACGTGTTTGCAATTGTCAAATTGTGCTCTTGACAGAATTGGAACATACGGTTTCCTCTTTCATTCCTAGCTAGTGCCCATACCAAAACTTCCTACTAACTCTTTGAATTGTTGATCTGCGATGCTTGTTCGTCCAATTTTTGCGTTCATGTCACCTTGCACGATTAGAACTTCCCTTTCGGGAAGGTCGTTTATAATGGTCTCTAGTTGTTCATAGAATGATTCTATAGCTTCTTCCGTTGATTTTGATGTTGGAGCGTAAGTTTGGATAATATTAATGTTAACTGGTTGTGATTTAATCTTCAGTATCATCATTCTATCGTTGACAGCTTTGTACCCTAAAACCGCTTTACTGGTTGATTTAGATAATAACAATGCCACTCCATTACAGCTGTCGGTGTTATGCCCTGAGAAATATACAGTGTTTCCTGCTGTTGTGGTGAAATGGCCAGCTCCTTTCCAATGTGTTTCTGATATCCCCAGCCAACTGAGTTTGTGAAGCTCGACTTCGTTTTCGATAATGTTAAGTTTCCCAGTTTGGAGGAGCCCTCGGACATTCCATGTACCTATTTTTATTTTGCAACCTGCATTAAGATTTCTTTGCGTGGCGTCATTCAAAGCAGCTCCCCCCGGAGATCCGATTGGGGAGCTATTTAAAACTCCGGGACATTTTACGTTGAATGGAGCCATAATGTTCTCTTGGGAGAGGTAATGAAGGTGGTTTCCCGTTTCCTTCCTTCATTGGTATAGGATTGCGGAGGGGATATTGGAAGCAGGTAGGATTTAGGGTGGGGCATGATTCCTTCTCGGGAAATGAGGTGAGAGGAATCAGAAGCCTCGCGCAGGCACGGTCGCTACTCCCTGAAGTATGGCTGTCCTTTACCGGGATCGTATAAGAGTCCATACACGCTACCTACGGGGGGTTTCTATTAGTGATGGGACTATTCGAATGCAAATTACTACAGTATTCGATTCTTGCAAGATCTCGAATGCATTCGATTCTTTTGAGTGTATTCGAATGCTTCGAATCGATACTTAATCGGCGTTTGTAAATCTCGCCGGGCGTGATCTCGATTCCGATCTGAATGCTGAATTCGGCGTGATCTCGATTCTTATCAGAATGCTGAATTCGAATGCATCGGCGCTTGGCGGCGGTTGGTACTCTGTTTTGCACTCGAATCGTTTCAGATTCAGTTTTCACTAGCACAGCGCTGCGTATCATATGAGTTTAGACTAATATTACCACACAGACTGAAGATTGCACACTCAAACGATACAGCACCACAAAAATCACTAATGCAACTAAAAATCTACTACAAATTTCAACAGATTCATGGAAAGGAAAGAGAAACAAACGCTGGGGTTGTCTTAATAATTTATGTTAAAGAAATACATATAGGCCTGTAACAACAATAAAAAAACTATTTTATAAACGGTCCCTTTCTCATATTCATTTTCGGTACTATAAATTTAACATTTAAGTATTACAAAACAAATATACGTTATTAATAGGGTAAGCTGAACCGCCTACAATCAAAACAAATTTTTATTTTTGTTTTGTGCACGTGCAGCGTCTCGGTATCCCTGGTTGTGCGTGCCGCCGAGTCGAGGTCACACCTCACCACTTCCCAATACGAGAGCGAGCGCACAACTCGATTCTGTATTCGGAAATGCGATTTTGCATTCGAATTGCTTGCATTCGAACGCAAGAGCGCACAACTCGATTCTGTATTCGGAAGTGCGATTTTGCATTCGAATTGCTTGCATTCGAACGATCATTCGATTCTCAAAAGTATTCGAATGCGATGAATTCGATTCTGAAAAGTATTCGATTCTGCCCATCACTAGTTTCTATAGTTAAGAATTTATCTAAGGGATCTATTTTTGCAATTTTCTTGGTTTTTTCTTCTATTTTTTCTGACGTCTACAATTTTTAAAATATATGATTATTAACTTTTAGTAATTTTCATGATGGTATGAGTTATAAATAAATACATAAATTAATTAACTGCTAAACAATATTTGCAATCCATATTAAAACACATTAATCTCTCACACTATGCTACAACTTTAACAATATAATACATTATAATAAATACCGCACGCTTTTCTCGAAAAACAATCAATTTAGAACCACGGCTACACTATCTCGAAATGAGTACAGGCCAGATCGTCATATGGAATTGTATTTTATATTATAATCAGGGCGGTAACTAGGTATAGGCCGAGTAGTCCCCTACAGGCGCAAGCTGCAGGGGGCACCAAATTAATTTGTAATATTAACGATTTTAGTCCAAATAATGCTAATTATAATCATGCGAATTGCGCCCAAACTGGTCGATACATTGCATTGCGTTGTGCAATTTGAAGGAAATGTTAATAATAATAATAATAATAATAATATATTTATTCCTCAACCACAAATAAAACATATATAATACAATATTGATAAAACACAAAATAAATAATATGACTGAAGAAATCACAAGGCGTCAATTCAAATTAGTGGTTTCCCACCCTTGCTCTTCCAGTGGCGCCTTGAATAACGTAGAAATATACCGTGGACACATTGCCTACAACTAATGGATTAAATACAAAAAAAAATAACATATACATACATAGATGTTATACCATGTCTACCAGATTGTAACAGCGTTTATTTTATAGTTCTCACCTATATCAATCAAAACATTATAATTATTAGTTTGTTAGCCCACCGCATAAGTGGCCTTATGATTCCATTTTGAAAACAATGTAATACAGCAGTGGCGACAAACTAACTTAAATTTTAAACAACTGTTATGGCGAGTTCACTGATTGCACATATTCCAATACATATACATTCACTGCTTTGAGTTCATCGCTGGTACAGTGGCCCATTCCAACAATCAGCAGAACACCACAAACCGATTTTGGGAGCTTACTTGTTACACTCCTATGGTATTTTCTCTACAATTACTTTGCCTCTAGAATTTGTTCAATTGAAAACACATCTGCGACTCTACACGGTGGCAGCTTTTATTAAAAAAAAAGAATTATCGAAATCGGCCTGATGCAAGGCTTATACTATGTTCCGAGAGAAAAAGCTTCATGTTTAAAATATATTGACTACTACAAAACAGTGTGGCTGTGAATACAGAACCTTATTCTACGTTCATATGTTACTACGCATAATAATATGTAATTATTTGTCTATATTGTATTATGTTAACATATTGATGTCTTTACTAGTTTTGAGCACACCACATAGATGGTCTTATTCTAATTAAAATAATTTTTGCATTTTTATAATAATTGTATTGTACATAAAAAAGTTGCAAAAGAAAATGTTTTCAACGTCTTTAATACAGAAAGCGCTCTGCAAGAAAAACAACTTTTGCTAAATAGAATTATGGTTGACGTCTTGAAAATTATCTACAAAATAGGTAAAAATTACGTTAATGCTGCTAATAATATGGAAATACTTAGTAATGCGAATTACATGAATTTAGAAATAAAAAAGACATTGCTGTCATTGGGATTTAAACTCGCGTTCACTGATAATATGCTTATCGTTGCACTATCAATGACGCAGTGGCGTTCCGATTTTAGGAGACATGCGCGCCCTATCGGTGCCGGTGAAATGGTGACGCAGAGACACAGGTATACCATATGTTTATATTTTGTAATTTGTAAAATGTTCTACTGACATGATATGTACTTTTTTTTTCAAATTAGGATTGCGTTTTCTAATCTTGTTTTCTGTTCTCATTTTATTTCTGTTGTATTTTGTTATTTTAACATTTCGTTGTTTATTTTTAAAACTTTGAATAAAAAATGTTGGGAGTTATTTTTGAATACTTTATTTCGTAACCATTCTCAAAGTTTGTAAATTTAAGAAAATTTGACTTGTTAACGGTAAATATCTGTGGTCGGAGAGCAGATAAAAATCCGGGTAAAACTTCAGTATAAGGTCTTGTCCAAAGTGCATGATCGAACTTTATCGCATGCGCAATAGAATGTAACAGTAATTGCATGGGGCGTTCAATTTAAAAAACTATCAAAGGCTGCAACTAACCTAAACAAGCTAGAACGACACAGCAAATTCGGTGTTTTCATTAGGAATAAATCAATGAGATTTCTTTGTAATCATATAGTAAAATATAAACAATTAAGTCTGAACTCATTGCAAAGCAACAATTCTGTTTATTTTTTAAATAATATGAAATTGAAAGGAAGTTAAAATCGATAAATTCAAATAGAACTCGAAACGCACCCTGATTGGTCGTGAGAGTCGTGACGTCAGAACTCATATCGATGACAGTTTGTTTACATTTGCAGCGTGGTTATTGTGATATAGTTGGACTTGTATTTTCGATTTCAGCGAGAATTATTGTCTTCATTTGTGTTTTGCAATCATAAAATGCCGTCAGACGGGTTTGTGAAAGCTTCATCAAACAATTTACCATCCTTTGACATTTTCATGGCGATGGAATTTATAAAGAACAACTTTTAGAGGAAACTTTGAAGAATTGGGAAATATTTATATTTCCAAAACTGTATGAATCTGTTTCATGAATAAAAATCTGTTTTGAAATCATTGTATGAGCGTGATTCACTTTCTGGTAGTAATTTTATTATAGAATACTGTACCTTGATTGCCAAACATATTGCAGTTATTGAAAACCTGTGTTCTGAAACATGTAGACTTCTCTTTTTGTTTCTACTTGTCTAACTACTCAAATTTTTTGTCTTCGAATGTAATGGTTGTTAATATAGGCTTCATTTCTGAAAAGATTCCTTCAAAAACACTATTTTAAACACATTTTAAATTGCTAATTTAGGCACCATCCAGATTAGGTAGGCATAATAAAAAAGTAAAATATCTTCGAAAATATATTTGTCTTAAATCAGTATGGCTTCTAATAAGAAGTGAGCAAAATAAATTTAAAAAATATAACAAAAGAAATTCTATGGAATGGGATATCACAAAAGTATTTTGAATATAACCTGTTACTCAAACAGTCCTTAATAAAAAAATCAATGAATTTTGATTAAAAATTAGCCTGCATGAGAGTGTAGAAAATATGAAATGAATTAATATGTAATATAAGTAAATAGGTAAGTACCTACATTTCTCTAAAAATAAAAAAAATGCTCACAAATATACAAACCTAAAAACAAAAATAAAGTAGATAATAAATGGGGATGTAAAATTCATTATAAGGAATGCATGTTCTTTACAATTTTTTGTTTTTAATACATATATGGAGTGAAATAATAAATTTGTAACAATAAAACATTTTATTGCATAAAATAATGTTTCCAAAAATACTATTATCATTTCATATTTTACATGGTAAGTACTATCAGTAATAAACAAACATCATTGTTGTTGACAAATTTTTCAGGTTTCCAAAATAAACTTACGTTTGTTTTATAATAGGACCTTGTAAATTAATTAGGGCACATGCAATCTCTATAACTTGCTCAGTAAGTCCTATAAAATTATGATCTATTACTGCATGTGGTTTTAAATACCTACTCAAATTCTCTTAAAATACGAATAACTCTTTCAATATGAATCCGTAAGCTTCCTATTCGTTTAGTCTCTAGCACTTGTGATTTTGTGGGTTTCACTGAACTAGAAACACTAGGGGGCCGGTTGCAGAAAGCAATGTTAAGTCTGGTGTTAGCTAACGCGACGTCAAAGTGAACAAAAACGAATCAAATCTCAAATGATTATGGTAACTAATACATTAGTAAACAAAATTTGATGCGATTTTGTTCACTTTGACGCGATGTTAGCTAACACCAGACTTACCATTGCTTTCTGCAACCGGCCCCAGGTGGCCTAACTAACTGACAATTTCTGTCATGCAATTGTTTGCCAATATCCTTAAACCCTCTGTCAGCCATCACACTGCATCCATCTGGTAGTAAATCTAAAAATCCACTTTCTTCCACTAACAAAGAATCACTTATTCTTCTACCATACCCTTTTGATATAAAATTTATGAATCCATCAGGGGTAGATGAAATCAAATACTTTAAGGTGTTGCACTTTTTGTACTCTGACCATGTGAGTGCCTGTTTAACTGGATCTGTTGGCTTTTATATTTGAATTTCCAAGCAATCAATAATGGATTGGACATTGCTGTAACGTGCTCTGAATGGGATGGGTAAATAATATTGTATCTTGTTTTTAGATGGCCAAAATATCCGAGTTTTCAGATGGGACACTATTTGTATTAAAGATTTTTTGAAAATTATCATACTGCTCTATAAATTCGAAAAGTTGCCCTTGGTAGATAGACTCACCTTGAAATGATCTTCACAGCAGTAAAACATTGATTTCGACTTCGGCATATCTCTTCTAGCAGCTTTGAACCATTTCTTTTTACGAGAAAAATCCTGGGGCACACAAAGAAATATATTTCCTGGTGTACTTACAGAAGTACTCGTACATCCCGGTACAAAACACCACTTATTTTGTGCTTTCTGCATTTAAAAATGTCTTACTAACTTATTTTTATGAAAATCGATCGAAAATAATGAAAACTGATGAATAAAAATGAATATAAAACTTTCCACAACCTCACAGAAACATTGTTACAATAGAATAATGGCGCGTCCAGTGACTCCGATATGAGTAGTGACGTATGCCACCCGCCATGTTGGCGCTGGTCGTTTACGCGGCAAATTTCTGAATTTGAATTTGAGGGTGGAATAACTGATACAAAATTTTTTTATTTTAATTTTTTTTGTTTTTCGTGTAATTGGCTGTTGACCTGTCTTCCTGCATATTTTTCAAAAAAATTGAAAACACCGAATTGTTGGTTGATTGTTTGAAACCACTACTTCTTTAGGTGGCGAGAATTCAACTAGCTTCCGGCACAGCATGAATTAATCATGATCAGACTGACGATTATGCACAATAGCCAATACCTTATACCAAAGTTGGACCAAAATCAGAAATATCAGCCAATAATTACTACATTTTGAATGGAAGCAGAGATATTACAAGTATAAAATTTCAAAAAATGCACACTTTCATGGATGTAAACAAAGTGACTCATAAGTTGGTCCTTAAATTTAAGGGTAGTTAGAGAATATCAAACAGAACAACTTTGCAAAATAAAATTAATTATAACACCACAAAAACTTAGAATATTTAACTACCTTAAACTGATTGATAGTCACTGAAACGATTTTTTATGAACATAAGATCGCACAAGTGGTTGCGATAAGACCGAATTTAAATAAAATGGAGAAGCAAAAACCAGTTGTTTGGTTATTTCAATCACATTTGGTGCATTAGGTAAATGTACTTTCATCTGTTTTAGCCAGTGGTTTTGAAAGGTTTGCACCAGACTAATAACTTTTCTTAATGTTATTTTGTAAGTATGTTAATATTTTTATCCAAAACCTACTAGTTATAAGGCTATTACTAGATTGATTTTAGACCTTTAAAATGGCTCATAACCCACTAGTGAAGTAAAAACTATAACCCACTTGTGAGATAAAAACCATCTCACTTACTACTGTATTGTTAGTAGCACTGTCAAGCTATGTCAAATTCGAGATTCGCAAATATGGCGTATCTACAAGGCATTCAAGTTTTACCATCCAAATTTGGTTTTTTTATTTTTACGGTTAGATGTAAATTTTTTTAATTTCTATGTACTATTCGTGGAAATGTATATAAAACATCAAGCAACCTTAAGTTAATTATAAGGTAGTTTTAGATAAAAAATGCAAAGCAAAAGAAATAGAAAAATAAATAGAAAATAGAAGTACTAAATTATAACTAATAAGATTGTACCTGATCTAAAAATCAAAACAATTTGCAAAAGGGGCAACTCATCTAGTATGATCAATGAATACTAACAACGATTTGTGAAGGCTGCCACATTTTCATACTAAACACCAAAATATTCAATTCTTAATAAAACTGAAAACACAAAATATAAACGAACAACACAAATGGAAAACAGAAACAGATTAATTACAAAAATACATTAGCGGGAGAATATTGCAATGGTTAATCAATTTGAAGTTCTTTCATTAATTTTTACATATTTAACCAATACGTACCTGATAACAACTAAATAAACAAATTTGACATATAACCTTAAAAATAAAGAATGAGATTTCGATGGTCTAACGTCTAACTATACCAAATCGATAATAGCGAGCCCCTATATTGTCAGTATGGTAGAAAGTCCTATTAGCCAATGTCCTAAATTTAAGAGATGATGATTGGTGCAAAATTCAACGAATTATATTCTCATGAACAGTTACATAAATGTTGTATAAAGCTTTGGAATTATGATAACAGACTTTCAGTTCACTGCGTTGCAGCATTCTTCTCAGGAGGCCCAAATAACCCAAATAATTAAAAAAAAACAACAAATATTTTTTCTAAAAAATGGCTTTAACGATTTTGATCATGTTCACTACCTCTTACTCATAAGTGATAGGTCATAGTCACTCTCTACTCAAAAATTCCAGGGAGGGTGGTACCTGACGGGGGGTGATGGGGTACATATTTCATACAGACGACGTTGCATTAAAATTTACGGAGGTGTTCTATAAGGCTTTAAAACGATAGTACCAGACTTTTGTTTCACTGCGATGCACCGTTCGGCGTGAGGAGGCCCCTGTATTCACAGAAGTAAATTCCCTCTTATTCATAAGTGATTCCCCATAGTCAGTAATTCTAGGCAGGTAGATGTAGGGGGGGGGGCGGATTTAATAAGGACGAGTTTTTATTAAAATCTACCTTGGTTTTACTGCAATGCATTGTTCGGTGTGAAGAGGCCTATAAATACCACAAAAAATTATCGAAGAAACGAGGAAGGGTTTTTTCTCAAAAATGATTAAGGATTTTTCTCTTATTCGTAAATGATACCCCATTGTCAGTATCTACCCAAAAACTTCAGGGAGGGAATATCTGAGGAGGGGGAGACGAGTTTCGTACAGACAAATTTCCATGAAAATTTGTGAAGATATTCTAGGAAGCTGTGGAACGGACAGTACCAGACGTTGGTGTCACTAGGATGCACCGTTCGGCGTGGGTAGGCCCAAATACCCCAAAAAATGTTGAAAAAACGAGAAATATTTTTTTCTCAAAAATGGCTCTAAAGTGTTTGATTCTTTTCACAGATGACAGTTCCGTCTTACTCATAAGTGATACCCCAAAAAATTCTAGGGAAGGAGATTTCTAGGGGTACAGCTTTTATTTCAGTGCTGAGGGTATGAAAACTGAAGTTGCGTCAGGTCAAAACAAGAAAACACGAGAAAACTGGAGAAAACAAATAGAAAACAAGAGAAAACTGGAAAACCAAACAAAAACGAAGAAAAAAGGCGTCTTCAATAAAGAAAACAATTGAAAGCAAACTAAAACCAAGAAGAGACAAATAGAAAATACGATAAAACACATGGGATAGCCCAAATGAAGGCTACAACGGGTGGCCTTAACGAGAAGACCAAACAAACACGGGCCTCACACGTTGGGCTGCCAAAATTAAAACAGACAACGGAAAAAGAACAACAATGCCCCACGTTGGGCGCCTCCCACGTTGGGCGCCAAAAGCTTGTTACGGTCTAAAAACATTTACGATACCGCGCCAGCTCATAGAGTCACGAAAAAAACTAGACGATCGGCGCGGACGATATCACTCAAATTCGGAAAAATAACTCACGTAGGACCGCTGCCTTGCCCGTAACAAGAAGTGCCAACTAGACTCAGTGAAACAGGGGGTGGTTCAACACGAGATCAGCTACGGGCAACGGCCTAATGGACGGTAAACAGCTCTAAAATAGATTGAGCGCCACCCAGTTCCATCAATATGAACGAAAATGCAAAGGTAAGCTCACAGAGAAACCGGGAAGCAAATGAACTTACCGTTCAAGTTTTCACTTGGCAAAAACAGCCAAACGGAATATATAGAATCTGTGTGCAACCTTGCGACTCTCCCGCAGTGGTAACGGAGCGCCCTGACCTACCTTTGACGCTTACAACTTCATCCAGGCTCCACCTCACATCGATCTTACACTGCGAACAACTCAGCCTGAAAATACGCATGCAACCGACGCAAGGAAAACACAAGGCAACAGATAACAAACTGATCTATTGGTTTAACGTTCACAAATGGTCATCAAATACACCAACACAATATCATAGACGGTAATTAGCGTATTACTAAGTCTGGCACCAAATAGGGTCACTGGCGTTAATTTAGTGCGTGAACCGGATAGTGACCATTAAACATTACGCAGAATATAATTATGAACGTTAGCGTACAAAATGCAAGAGATGAATATCGCTATTTTATCTGGCCCAAAATAGGATTACTGGCGTTAATTTAGTGTGTGAAACCCGATAGTGGCCATTAAGCATTACACAGAATATAATTATGAACGTTAGTTAGCGTACAAAATGCACATAGCAACGATGTAACGATTAACATCTATACTACATGCTACCTTTAGTATCACCTGGCTCTCAGCTTGGCGGCAGAACTCCGCCTCATAGCTCGACAAGTCGCAGGGATACAGCTGCAATGGCTGATGACGCATACTCCAGAATATCTTCGCAGGAGACGATACGGCCCAAAGGGGCAACGGGGCTCACATGGAGGTTCACAAACAGGGTGACTTTTTGCACGCCCTCGTGCGATGAATCCCACGTAGAAGTGGTAAAATTATTGCACGGCACACGAGATTACAAGGACGTTGGTCGACTCAACGGCACATCACCAAATCACATACAACTGCACTCCTCAACGGCTCGAAAAGCTCTCTCCAAAAACTAGCCACATCAACGGACTCACTCGGCAAAAGGCCGCGCCGCTTCCCACGACCCAAGGGCCGCGGGGGCGGCGAAAAGCCACACTCGAAAATCCGCTCGCAGTAACTGCACAAGCAGCTAACTTACCGAAACCGAACCTAGCTCCTTACTGACTAACTAAAACCAGAAAATCACGCCACAGAACGAGACGCGCGGGAAAAGTGTCTGCCGCGGGCACTACCAACCTGAAAGCAATAACGAGGCGACCACAGCAAACAGTCTCGCTCGCACCGGCGGGCGATCCAGCTTGTAGACAGAAAGACTGCGATGGAGCGAAAAACTTCCAAAAATCTCTTTCTTGCTCTCATAGGCTGGTGTTTTAAATTCAACCAAGAATGACGATGAAATGCAGCCCGTCACAAGCGGTCTCACAGCTGCATGACGCGATAAGGCCAAAGCCTGGAAACACACTTAAATTTAACGGAAACGTATTAAAGAAACCTATATACAAGCGGGGTCGTAATCTTAAAAAATCGATAAATGACTCCTACATTCGTATAACTTTAAAAATGTCCTGACAACTTCTAGCGTAAATCGGCTTAACGTTCTGTCCCCACTACCGTAATTACAGGGACAGATTTAGCTATTTGCTCCCTGAAGCTGAAAAATTTTGCCGCCTTTCTTGTCTTAATGAATTTTGAAAATAAATGTCATGGCGGCATTTCGGCGAGTTCAGTAATAAATTTTACTTCTCAGAACTACTTACCTAAACCTTTTTAAAATAATGCCATTCGCCGTCTACAAAAAGGTGCTGTGTTTTTAGAATACCACATAAAGAACACAGTATAAAAAAAGCCAGTACGACCGCTGCATGAGGTGTGTGTACAGATCGTAGCTACATGTTGGTTGTAATTATCAATTCTAATTGAGGTTTTTTTAATGGACAAGTTACTTAGTGCCTTCGTTAGTGTTTGGTGGTGTGAGTGTGAGTAATTTACCATCAGTACTTTACGCCCGAGGGCGTAAGTTTGTGAATGAAATTAAATAAAATCAGCTGAAGTCGTGCATTAAATAAAATTTGCTGCCTAAAGCGTGTGTGTGCATCAAGCCCGTCCTTACACTGTAAGTAAGTGTAATTTTAATTGTGTACAGGGTAAGGACACTATTGCATAGCCGTCAAGGGATTCCGTTTTGTGTTGCTATTGGTCCGTGACGTCATCCGCCAGAGAAAAGCATAAGACACGACCTAAATTTACACACTTTAGTGACCGAAATAGAATTAAAAAAAAAACAGATAAGTTGGTTCGGTCATCTCAGAAGAATGGACCAAGGAAGGATATCCAGAACTATTACAAACATGGGAATAGCTGGTATAAGAAGAAACTGAGAATGAAATGACAAGACTCTTTGACATAAATATTACAGAAACAAAAAACGCAAGTAATTTAAGAGTTGGATCAAAGATTCCAATCAGAATGAAATAGAAATTTCGATTCGTATCATTAGATACTACGAAATAAATGGTACATTTACATTTCACCACATTATTGTAAGAATGAACAGGATACAACCTAATTCTTGCCTTTTTAAAACTAGCCACTGAATTTCAAATATAACGTTCAACTGTCCTTCTTGGCCTTTTCATACTCAGTAATGCTCCATTAATGGAAGCATATATAGTTACCTGTATCCTTTGTTATTGGTGTGAATATATGAATAGCAGAGTAGCAACATTTACGTCAACTCAGTCAAGCAAAAGAGGTTAATTGATTTTGAATCAATAGAGCATTTTAATGTGATGCTTTAATATTTCAAACGGCGGTGTTACTTCCCTTTAAAATGTTTTACAAATAGAACAGTTTTTAGTATTCAAAGTAAATAAGGTCAATAATCACCGCTACACTTCCATACTTGTGGCCGAATAAGAAATTTGTAACTGAACTCCTGCTGGTTTTAAAGTTCCAGTCATATACTTAAGGAAGTAGAAACATGACATACCGATATGACGAGTGTCTCATTTTATTAAAACAGTGTGACAATAAACTATTTTTGTAGGAAAACTAAAAAAATGATTGATTTCCATTTTTCTGGAAGGAGTTTCAAAGCAACTTACAAAGTCTCTAGATAGCGTTGTACTAATAGGACTAACACGATGTCAATCGGTGGCTTGTTACATATTAATCAAATTACAAAGACTACGTTAGTCTTTGGATTTTAACTAACATAATTTAAATAATTATTCACACACTAGGAATAGAATCGCTTTTTTGTGGAGATGACGCAAAGCTGTGCTCATATAATCGCAGGTTCAAAGGTTATAATCCGAGTATTTTAATGAGCAGAAATCTAAAAACGTATTTTTTTAATTAGGGCGTGTATTCTTAGACTGAACTAGTTATATTTTGTAAAATTCTAGCAGTGCTAAGACCATATGAGTATCTTGGCAACATAAAAGACATTTCAAATTCATATAATGTAATATCCATTGGTATTTGAAGAGTTCTGGTAATCTAGATCCGTAGAACTTTACTTGTGTAACGGCCGTTTTTGATTTTGGCGTTTGTGGCTTAGATTCTCTTTGTAAATACATTCATACTCCTTTTTTTATTATTTATTACTAGCTCAATGCATTTTGGGAGGTAGATCTAACTTCTTTCCGTAGTTTTCAAAAGCGAAGCAAGGTCGAAATTTTGGATAGGCTTTCACTTCTTTCTTGCTTCTCGGCAAGCCAAGTCGATTCAATGACGTATTGTTGGGCCTTATAGGGATATGAAACCACATGCCTTATTACAAAGTCATCGGGTGTTGGGAGCTATTCATAGCTTTTCTGAAGACAGCGTTGTGGTATTTTTCTCCAAGATGCAGACCGTGCAATTCTAATTTTCACTGCACATGATCGTGGATCGATATCAACCTTAAGGTAGGTGTTTTTCCTTGGCTTTTGGTTAGGATACGCTAGAAACCGCTAAGCCTACTTCGCTACAATCGTTAACTCCCGCATGATGAATTTGCCCTGGAACATTTTAGCTGCCACATGAAAACCATTTCTTTTTAGTGCTTAAGGCAGCCAGCGAAAGGTAGTTAAACATTATATTTATGATACATACCATGTTATTAAGTTTTTCGAAGGCCTACGACAGACTTGCGTTTTATTTTTCAAGTTAGAGATTGGCTAGCGCCGGAAAGACTGCATTTCAGGTAGGAAGGGTTTTTCGCTGATAGTTGTACAGTTCTGGAAACTGTATTATAATCATGAACTCTGATACTACGTATTTAATACGCAATTCACTTTTGAGACAAAGTTTCAATATCGTCTTTTCACTATTTTAACTTTGTTCAGTTTATTTCGGTTTCGTGCATAATTTCTTAACATGTAATCTCATGGCTCGTTTTGCTGATACCTGTTCGTTTTTTAGAGTATAGGTTAGTGTAAGCTAGAAGCTTTACACGATAAGAGTTTTATTTGGATTGTTAGACTTGCTTTTGTTGTTGTCGTGTTTGACGACTGGTGCCCTTTTGTATTTTGTTTAATTTTATTTCATTGACGTTGAGAACCATAGCATGATCATTACCCATGACAATACGTCTTCGATAGTTTTGAGCTAATCGGGGTTTTGCTGAAGGGCGGCACATTTTAACGTAGTCAAATGTGTCTAACGCAATCGTCATTCATAATCTTAAACGTCAGTATATTCTCGTATGTAGGCCGAGGTTTCCAAATATACTGCATTTTGATAGTCGCGAAGGATACTCGGCAAGAACATTTTTCAATAATTAAAAATCGGCATTTTTTTACTTGAACGTTAATTACGCCCTCATTAAATTAGACAAAGAAAAATAGCAAGATTATAGTTTTTAAATGTTTTTACAACATATTTTGTGTTCATATTATGACATGTAACAGAAATAGTCAAGAGTTGCTGTTTAATGTATTTTTAAATTATCGATTTTAGATTATCAAAAGAATTTTTGTAAAATATTTGCTGTTTCTGGTATTTTTAATTAGTTATAAATGTCAAGTCACTATAATAATAATTAATATTTGGGATTTTTTTGTATAAAATATTAAATATGTACAGGGAGTATTTGGACACTTAGCTTAATGATTTCATATTTTTTGCATGGCCACAGTAATACGTAAAATGTCTTCTGAAATTTATTTAATATTCTTCTGAGGTCCCCGAGTTCTGTTCTATTTCATATTCTTTTTTGTATTTGATTCTAAATCTCCTGGGTAGCATTTGCAGTGTAACTGTTTGTGCCACTTTCAAAATGTCTGAAAAACAGTCTTCCGAATCCACTAGCGACACTATGCATTGTAGATGCAAAACTATGAAAAAACTGTAAACAACCAGCGAAAAAGCAAGAGTAATTTTTACTTTTTACAAATGTTGTTTACGCTTTTTATTTTTCTCTGGATGCTATGAATACTTAAAGCACCTTAGTTGTAAAAGTGTTTTTTTAAAATTTAGATTAATTTTAAAATGAAATTTTGCCATTTTGTATAGTGAGAGTTTTACAATAGAAATTTCCTAAATTGTTGATTTCTGCAATTTCTTAAATGCATCTCTGATCGAAGAAATCAAATAAAAAACATTTAAAGCAAAAGTAGCAGCCGCACGTGCAAACTAAAGTTGTTAGACAAACACATGTTTAGTCTATTGAAAAAACTCCGTTTTTGCAGATCACTGGATCTTCTGAATTTTCATTTCCATATATACATAATGTTAGTGTTAATTAGGTCAGCAGGTTCGACTCCATTTATTTGTATTTAATTATAAATTACGGTCTTAGTTCCTATAGCATAAACATATCGCAAAGTCTGTACGTGATTAGTGGGCAACTACATCTTGTTATACCGAAGTTCAAAGACATAACCATTAATTAAAACTGGTATATTTTACGTTTATTAATGAAAAAATGTAACAAAAAACGGTACTCCTTAAATTGCTAATTCTGGAACGCTTTACTATAAAAACAGTAAGTTATATAATGTAATTGATAGTTATCTATTGTTGAAAATTCAAGGACATTTTAAATAAACAATTTAATGTCTTTTATATATTAATCTATTGATATCCACCAACAATTACAAACATATACATATGTAATACAATGACTAAGTGAGTGATATATATATACGGATGGGGCCATAATTATATATAACAGCAATGAGATAACATGAATAACAAAATAGAATGCTTGAGTAAGAAAGAGATGGCCATACGAAAAAATTATTTTAGTAGGCATGTTTAGTTGACAAATGTCATAATTAAATTAAGCCTCAAGAATATTTGCTACTATGTTTATCTCTTTCTTACTCAAGCAATACGAGTTATTTTCTTGTTCATGTTATCTCATTGCTGTTATATGTAATTGTGGCCCCATCGGTATATATCTTTCTGAGTTACTGCTTTGTTGATCGGTAATCACGGTAACTCCATGAAAAGGGATCGACGTAAAATTTCGTGGAACAATGATAAATCAGATACACAATATGTTTTTTAAACTTTTTCTTTCTTCTAAAACAAGCAAAACTCTGAAGATTTTCAAGTTGCCAGATGGCATTACGGCACATTTTTAACACCTCTTGCAAATACTTGCCGTGGGACATGCTTGTGGACAGTAAAATAATTTATTTATCAATGTGAAAGGTAGAAGAACATAAAGATAATGAATGAATGAATTTATTAATATAGTACATAATAGCATTTTGTATGCCCTTTTGGAAAAATGTAAACTGTAACAATTTACAGAAAATAACAACACCGAAGCAAGTAATAAGTAGATTTGGTAAAAAAAAAACACTAAAATATAAAATAACGCACTCCAGATACTAATTTTGTGTATCTTTGTTTTAGCAAATAACATATGTTATATGTACAATATGTGATTAAAAAGTGAACAGTTAGTTTTCCTCCAGCATTTACAAACTCAATAAAACCAATCTGTTTAAATTTCAGCATTTATTTTTTTCTCTCTATATGGTTCTTTTCACTGTGGTTTTTTTGTCTTTTACTTACTTTAACCTTATCTCTTTCGCATTTCCAAGGGATTTTAGTATATCATAGAACAACTGCTGGTTCGTTTTGCTGGTTTCCTCAATCGCTATGCCAAATAAGGGAATACCTTGAGAGGGACTACATTGAAGAAGTGAACAGCTTCCTCACTTACTTAATCATATACATTTTTACTGTCAGGTGTCGGGAAGTTGAAGTTTAGCTTTCTGTTTTGCATTTTTTTTTCTACTTCTTCCTGTTGTGAGTAATTTGTTTAGTTCCTTCCCATAGTATGTCTTTTTCTCCATCTCCTCGTTGATCCCTTCATTCCATGTTTTTCTCGGTCTTCCCTCTTCATTCTTCCTTGTGCTTTTGTTTCATATACTCGTTTTTAAAGTCTCTCCTCCTTCATATGACAGCCATGTCCAAACGATCTTAACTGTCCTTCTACCAATTTGTCATGTAACGTTAGCAACTAAACGAAATTCAATTAATTTATAAATACTACGCTTGGAGTTTGTACGGTGCGCCGTGATTGTGTTGCATTTCACGTACGCTCGGATTGTAGATAAAGCAAACCGACCCAGCATTGCGCGACTTCGCGTGAACCAGAGCCTAGCGCATTCCCGCTCAGCCTTCCCCTAGAAAATAGCCCAAATAAGGGGGCCCAGAGAGTATAAAACGAAAACGCCTGGCCTGCCGAAGGCACTTCGATTCAGCGAATGGCGCGCATCAAGAGCAATATGAACGGTTTTCCATAGCTGGCTGCCGAAATAAGAAAAGAGATCTTCATTGAGATTATATTTTTCAGCATTTGCACTTATGAATGGCTCTCTGGAAACATAAAGCTTTACCTGCCCTTCTGGTGTGTTTTTCGAGCACCAGTAATGCAAAGCAAATATCTTTCTCCCTCCTTAGATACTAGTTGCTGAATTTGCATTAATAGAGCGCTTAATAGTAGCAGTTGCAACTTTGGCGAATCTTTCATTGTATTTTATTGTTTTGTCCGTATTAATGGCACCTATCAGCCGCAATATAAACGATGTCCAATAACTGGCTGCCGAAATAACACAGGGAGATTACATATTCGTGTTTTTCAGAATATGCACTAACGAATGGTTTTCTGGAAACATAAAGCTTTACCTGTCCTTATGGTGTGTTTTTCGAGCACCAGCGGAGTGACAGCGTGATAACCGTATAAACGCCGCCCGCTTCACAGAAAGTTTATAGTGATTTTGTACGGGTTACAAACGCAAATAAAGGTCATTGTTAGTGATTTGTTAAACATTGTGGAGTGGAGAACACGGGTGATGTAAATTAAAAACCGGAACGGGAGCTTTTAACTCGAAAAACTGCAGTTTAAACTTTCGTAAAATTTCAATAGGCATTCTTGCAGCGGAGGAAATACAGGAGTGCGCGGATACCGAAAACTAGAGGTGGGCGGATGTGCACTTACATTTGTTTAATGTCGTGTTTTTCAAAATGTGGAATGCAAGCAGAATAAATCGAGACTAAATGCTTAGAAAATGAAAGAGGAGGGGTTTAATCGCTATTTGTGCAAAATGCAAGCGGATTTATACCTTGTTTTTGAGGAATTAAAGACAGGAGAATTGGAAACACAAAACGGAAGCAGAGACAGTGATAATGGAAATAAAGAATGTAAAGGCGACAAAAAAGTCAAGAGGAAAGAGATAGGGAGAGAAAATTACTTCACCAACAATTAGAGACGCTACACAGTAAGTTACATAAACTAAAGACATCTTATATAACATCTAAAATAAATGACTCCCCAGGAGAACTCATGCAACTGGCAGCAGGGGAAAAAGGAGAAAAGAAGGTAGAGGAGTGGAAAGTAAAAGTAGAGAAGCTAGGCATCGCATCAGACGAACTGAAGACGAGAAATATCCAAAGAAAGAGAAGCAGTAAAAGTATGAAACATAAGAATAAAAGGACAAGAAAAATAGGGCAATGGAATGTAAAAACATTACATCAAGCAGGGAATATAAAACAAGCAATAACGGAAAGGAAAAGATACAACCTAGACATTTTAGGAATAAGCGACTCAAGATGGTAAAACAGTGGAGAAATAACAACCGAAAATTACCACTTTATATACTCAGGGTTAATAGAAGAAAACAATAATTACGAATACGGAGTAGGTATACTGATTAGTAAGACGTTCACAGAAATGATGACGGAATGGAACCCAGTATCCGAAAGAATTATAACTGCTAGGTTTCAATTAGAAAATAAGAATATCTCAGTAGTCCAATGCTATGCTCCTACAGAAGTAGCAGAATTCGAGGAAAAACACAAATTTTATCACTCACTAAACGAAACCCTAAGGAAAGTAAATAGAAAAGACGAAATAAAATTAATTAAAATATGTCATTTCTCTAACAGCATTCCGATCGCTGCACTCGTTTTTCAACACCCTGTAATCTAGAAGACAAATTGAGCTAGCTCGGGAACGAGGTTTCCGGGTACGAGATGTGGGGAGACGAAATATCCCGGGAACGAAATGTGGGGTACGAAATGTGGGGAACGAACTTTTCGCAAACCCATGCACATACCAGATTACCACGTTAAGGATCTTGTAACGCTACATTCTGCAGCAAATTTTAATTAAACATTAAAAATGTCTTAAATTTGTACATCGCGTAATCGAGCGTTACATCTATCCTGCGCTCAGTTTTGCGATAACGCGAAGGCACCCGCTATGCGCGAAGTCGCGCTGAATAAACGACGCCGACGGCGTCGTTTTTCACTCCATGGGAACCCAGAGCCACTGTACCGATAAACCAGCCCGGAGAGTATATAAGCAGGTTTCTCGACAACTTAGTAGACACTTAAGTCCACCGATCCTGACCAGCCCGTCTTGCGTCTCTGGACTTCTCTTCCCTAAATCCTCTCCAGACTTTAGACTGTGATAGGGTTTATCTGTCTCCTAACATCTCCACCAGAACCTGACCTAGACGTTAGAATGTGATAGTGTTTATCTGTCTCCTAACATCTCCGCAAGGACCCATCCTATGCGTTCAGAATGTGATAGTGTGTATCTGTCTCCTAACGCATTTACCGTTAATTCAAAGTCCCATGACTGTAGGCGACGAAAATAATATAATTTATTCATAACCTGACCTGTAGGAATAATTTTGTACGTTCTACATAAAGGCGGCACGAACAATATAATAGCATTAATTAATTTACCTGGAGGGTCAGCAATATAGGTCTTCCTCTAGCCCCGATGGCGAAATAAGCCATTTGAGCACGAACCTGGAGGTTCTTGCTGCCCGCAAAGACTTAGGGATATTCAGGACGCAGATACTCCGGGAACAACGCCTAGCCATCCTGAGGCACTAGCACATCCCGCACTAGTCCTTACGCACTCCCGGAGTCGCAGGTATCCCCTAATCCCGTTAATTTGTGCGTATGTTTGCAGCACACCTATAAACAAAACCGCCGTTATCTCAGAAGGCGTTTCGGACATCCGACATACAACGGGGCAGCGACTATACTTCACTCCTGGTCAAATGCTGCCATCACCGAAACTTAGGTGCTGGATGTGCTGCAGTTCACCACAAAACAGAAGAAACGTCCCCAGAAGAATTTGTTTTTTTATTGATATACAATTCATTTACTTAGAACTAACGATTATTTTGCACATATACTTAAAAATAATGTATCATTGGTAAATATATTGTGTTTTTCTGACTATGTACATTTGAGAATTCGTGAACAATTTCTCCGATTTGAGCATACACGAGGTATAAATCCAGAACGCCGCCCTTTGCAGGGACTTTTGAAACTTTACAATCATAATAGAGCAGTCCGCAAAATTTCAATCGCCGTTACATATGTTGTTTATAAATTTCGAAAAAGCTATCGACTCCATCGAGAGACAGTACATATGGGCAACACTTAGAAAGAGGGGCTTACCATAAAAAATAATCCGTCTAATTCAGACTGAGTATACAAGGTTTCAATGCAGGGTCCTACACAAGGGTAAACTTACAGAAGGTTTTGTATGTGACACAGCAGTCCGACAGGGGTGTATCCTATCACCCCTACTGTTTACTGCTGCGTTACATGAAGTGTTTTGTACTACATTTAAAGAAAAAAGGAGTGGAATGAGCTGGACTTTAACAAATACCTTAGAAAGCCTAGAATACGCCGACGATTTATGCCCACTGTACCAAAACCGAAAATCCATGCAAGAAAAGTTGAATACATTACAACATGAAGCGAACAAGGTGGGGTTAAAAATAAACATAAAAAAACTAAAATGATGTCTGCAGATACTGAAGGAGACAATAGCATTTACTACTTATATGCCAGCATAGTGACAACAATCGAAAAATTTACATACTTAGGTAGCATAATCACGAGTTATAGTGGCACAGATCAAGACATTGAATACAGAATAAACAAAGCGAGAGGCGTCTTTATCAATATGAATAAAATCTGGAGAGCAAGTAAATTAGAAGTTGAATCAAAGCTAAAGGTGTTTAACGCAACCATTAAAGCAGTATTGTTATATGGTGTGAATCGTGGGGAAATACCAGTGCGACTAAAGCAAACTTACAAATGTTTGTAAATAGATGCTTAAGATATATCCTTGGCATATGATAGCAAGACATGATTTCAAACCATGAACTGGTGGATAGAACGGGTCAGCCGGATGTACACTCAAAAATAAAAATAAAATACGGGGGAATTGGACGCACCCTAAAAAAAAGCAAAGACGAAATCTGTAGCATAGCCCTAGAGTGGAATCCACAAGGACGAAGGAAAATAGGCCGACCTAGGACATCATGGAGACACACCGTAGAAAAGGAAACAAAAAAGACGATGCAACAGCCGAGGAGGTTGGCAGTGGCCAGAGACAAATGGAGAAATATTGTCAGCACGCTATGTCCCGTAAGGGAATAATGGGACTTGTATGTATATTGTATGTAATGGCACTCATCAGCCCAATATGAATGGTTTTCCATAGCTGGCTGCCGAAATAACACAAGGAGATTTTCGTTGAGATGATATTTTTCTGAATATGCACTTACGAATGGCTTATAATTCAATATAATCAAAATGATCTGAGCAGCTAAATTTGTTATTTATTACTAGACCCAAATATTTCATCTTGGCTACACATTCAATTTGTTTACCATTGATATTTATCTTTTTGTTTAAATGGCATAAATTTAGTTTTTTCTATATTAATTTTTAACTTATTGTTTAACAGCCAATTATTATACACACTCAAATCAGAATTTACCACGTTCTCCACCTCTTCAATATTATCAAAACTATACAGCAGTACAGTATCATCTGCAAATGTGTAATATCTCGCAACTAGCCCTGCATGCTTCAAGCTAAGAACATACAGTGAGTAGAAGAGAGGCCCCAGGACAGAGTCCTGGGGCACCCACACTCAGCATTTTCAAATTCACTGACATTATGGTTTAATTTAACATAGTGCTTTCTATTTACTAGGTATGATTGTAAACAAGTCTGCCAAATATGGCATAAAAATTTGTAAAGGCTGTTCATTAATAAAACCATTTAGAGTTAGCTATATCTACTGAACTTATGTCTAGATTCAGTTCATCTACTCTCAATTGTCATGCCATTTTAAAATTATGTATTAAGAAAAAATATACGGATTTCAAGTCATGGTCAGCCGTTGCATTTATTACAAGCAACCTAGAAGTTTATACTGGCAAACAGCCTGGCGATCCCTAATGTTAGACAATTCTGTGGTGAAATGGCTATCTGAACATAAATTATAAAATGTCGATTTATAGACAGATCAATAAAATCAAGAAAAAATTACCCAGTTACGTCAAATTCTTAATCTCCGAATCAATATTTTTCATAGAGTGTCCCATAATTTTCAATCACTTTTATTTTGTTTGTATGTTATGAACAAAGTCTAGTCATGGCGAGTACCAGGTATCTTAGACACCGACTGCTGCGGTCATACGGTCAGTCACATAGAATTTTGCCGAGATTAAGGGGTTCCAACCCTAGCAAACGTTCTTTTACGTAATAACAGAAGTGAACATTTTATATTGCCGAATTTATCTAGGGTGCCATGATTTCCTTTTTAAATCAAAGGCAACATCAGATTTCACTTTTATTTAGGTAAATTATGGTAGTTTTTTTATCTAATGCATGTCTATAATCGGCCATGAAATTAAGAACTACATAGTTTTTGGAGATTAATTTTATACAATCAGTAATAGATATTACTAGTGTTGGAACTCCTTAATCTCGGCAAAATTCTAAGTACGACGTTTGACTACAGCAGTCTAGGTACCTGGTACTCGGCATACCTACACTTTGTTCAAAACATACAAATAAAATAAAAGCGATGGAAAATAATGGGACACCATCTATTTTGATGTTCTGATGAATGTTGTAATATTCAAATATGGTTTGTTTTTAAAAATATTTTACAACTCGAGAGGTTTTTGTTTTCCTGCGAAACCAACATGTGAAAATATGGCGGCTTTATCGACTTACGAAATTAAAAGTAAATCCAAGTTTCAAGTAATATTTTAATACCATAAAAAATTACACTTTCCTTATAATTTAACTGATCTTAAACTACAGTACTAACGAAAGTTAGCTGAAACTACATCGCTGTACTCATACACACATGAAAATGCACTTATGTCTGTTGGCAAGCTCGAACAGCGATGAGCTGGAGTAGAATGTATAAAGGAGCAAATATTTCAGAATAGTCCAGACTGACTTGCCCCATAAGTTTCTTGCACAGTAAGTACTTAAACAGGAATATCATAAAGAGAAACGTAGCTGACCAACTCATACGCAGTAGCGCGTTTTTCAGCGAGCTTTCAAGCTGCATCCGGATAAAGATTATAATGCAAAAGTATGCATTTAAGGCATCACTTGCAAATAAAGGGAAAAAAATCGTCCACCAGCTGTAATTATGTACATCTGTGTTCACATCAAACTTCAGTGCTAGTAGAATTGTAAATAGCAACAGCGCAATTAGGTTGGTCCAGATTTCAAACACTGTAATACCCAACCACCGCACAATCTCCTGAATCGTGAAGAACATCCTGTTTACGGTGCCTGCGCAGGTCGAAACACTTTGATCTGAAGAGCCGAATTGTTTCGCCTTAATATTTCGTAGTCTACTTCATCAGTCGCTGGTTCTAAATCGTCTAAAACACGTGTGGGTCTTGGTTATCTGAAGGCTGCATATTTTGCCGGTACTCACCTACTAATTCAACCGTTGATGTGTTTGCGGAAACTTGAAACGAAATGTGTTTCTCGCATAGCTGGAGGGCTAGCAGTATCCCCCGTTGGATTGCAGCACCCATGCAATACATAATAATTTCTTGCTCGTCATTTCGAATTAGTTTCTCGCATTTGTCCAATAAAGCCTTAAAAGCACCAGTGAATACCTAACCTCAAATTCGACATTGCTTACCCTTATGTTGGATTTGCTGCTTACGTAAATCACGGAATCACGTCTATCGGGCTTGTGGGGGGCTCGCTTTTGTATGGTGTGGTCGTTATTTACAAAGCGCCTGTTTTTACGCAGATTTTTCAATTTGTTCTGGTTTTTCGGAGCTTCTGCCATCATTTCCGAACATTACGCCACCTGCGTCACAAAAGAACAACTAACACCTGCGTGCTGTCATGCTGTGTCTGATTTCTGATAGCACTAATACTCATAATTTATATCATTTTAAACCACTTTCTGCAATTTCATGAACAACCCTGCTGGATGGGTTGTCTACATTATCACCAAAGAACATGAGTGTTATTACAGCCACGCATAATTTTAGGTATAGTCTACACCGTGGTATACACAAAGCAGTTGCTTTGTGGTGGTATAGTCCATTGCTATTTTTCACTAGTCAATTTTTGGTATATCGTGTTGTTGCATTGTTGCCACTTGCAATTTTTTAGCTGTAAAACATTTCCAATTTCAAATTGATTATTGTCAATTTCTTTATAAAGATGCTGATGCACAATGCTTACAAAAAACTTGGTTGAGTGTTTTTAATTCACTATTGTAATTTTAAGGGCTAGCGCGCACGGGCGGTTTGTCAGCCGCTCATCCGTCGCGGTTTTTAAAATCTATCTATCTATAAAAGGATTTTACAGCTGTCGCTGTCTTCCTTCTCTCTACCATTTTCTCTAAGTATCTTTCCATTCTCCTTCTTCCAATCCTCGTCTTTCCGTCGCTTCATCCACTTCGAGGTCTTCCTCTCTTTCTCTTTCCTATAGGACTCCAGTTATTTTCTTTATCCATCGATTTTCGTTTGCTCTTCTAACGTGTCTGTACCATATTAACTTTTGTTCTTCTATATAGTTGTAAGTATCTTTCTCGATTCCCATTCTTCTTTTAATTTCTTCATTCCTGATTCTATCTCTTCTTGTGACCAGGCAACATCTTCTCCAGTACTCCATTTCCGTCGCCGTTATTTTGTTTCGGTTTTTCTTATTTATGATCCAGTTCTCAGCACCATAGGTCATTATACTGCGCACTATCGTGTTATAAATTCTTTGTTTTGTATTTTTAGTGATATGTGTGAGTAGAAAGGGGCTAGCTATCCCCTCCACTTTTTATTTGATTAAGCCACGCCCCCACCACTTTTAATTGATTCGTGGCCGATTAAATTAATCCGCTGTTTGATCTAATTAATTTTCGCGTTTTGATCCAATTAATCACATATGAAGTTTGATATTTAATTTTCATATGTGCTACTGATTAAATTACGAGGCGGCCGTTTTTAATTTGCTTCTGGAATTACGCGGCGGCCATTTTCACTTTTCGCGCGTATATTTGAATTTGAAATTTTTCAGATTGTTTTCTAAGTTCAATTTTTTGAATTTAAACTTCCCGGGTGTCGGCCATTTTTGTTTTCTGCGTGCGCACTTCTCGCGGCTGTCGTTTTAATTTCAATTTTCGCGCGAATACTTGAAATTCAAACTGGTAAATCTCCCTCTCTTGTACTCCTTGTCTCTCTCTTGCATTCACAGAATGGATGTTTAATTTTAAAAAATCTCTGGACGACCTGGATTTGAACGCTCTACGTTCGTGTTCACAAACTAGCTGCAACCGTTAATGGCTCGACACCACGGCGGCGCTGCAAATTTTAATGTGGCTATCGGAAACCCATTTCACTGTTCTGACGTCATACTGCCGGACTTTAAAACTAAATGTTTTTTCAAAAATATAAATTATAAGAATGGAATTATGTAGCCTATTGTGTGTAAAGGTTGATACAATTTTTTAAAAATTGGCTTTGTAACTAGTTTTCATGGAAATAATTCTTTTATTTTATAATTTGAGTGACGCGCATGAATGGATTATCGAGATTTCCATTGTCCCTGCCTACTATATAGCTGGAAATTTTGCTCTCGGCTAGCGTCATACTGCCAGACTTTAAAACTAGATATTTTTTGAAAAATATAATTTATAAGAATGGAATTACATCGTCTATGGACTTAAAAGGTTGACACGAATTTTAAAAAAATGATTTCATAAGTGGTTTTGCCAGAATTAATTATGTTATTTTTATCAATTGGCCAAACAGGCCGTGTGCTATCTCACACAATTCTCATTGGTTTCTATAGCTTTCTCTTTTTCACTCGTAGTCCCGAACTTGAAAACAGCGAATGAAATATAATATCAAATTTTAAACTTTGAAATGGAACGGAATTTAAAGTTTAATATCGATTTCTCGATGACTTGCTGACCTATGTGTTTGTTTAAATTATGCTCAAATGTCATTATAATATCAATTTAAACTTTGTCTGAAGAAATTACAATTAGGCGTAAATTTTTATCATTTGTCCCGGTATTACAAACCGTCAGTGAAAGTTTGCCCTCCGGCTTCTGTGCTGCAATTCTTCACGGAGAACGCAGGTATAGACAAGATTCAACCTCATAGGTATATCTTACAAATTTTGTATGACGTAATGCTTCTCCAGTTTTAAAAAGCGGCGGATAATAATTCATGGAACTATTACGCAACAAACTTAAATAAAAATTCGTCGTCGGTATTCATATTTGTTGTAAGGGGCAACTGTCGGAATCCACAAGTTGAACGTATCGTTATAATTTCTTCTATTTCGTACTACCAAATTTCATAAAAGTATAAAAACTGCATATTGTTTTCCAACAAATCGGTGCAGGTTTGATGGCACGACGGTCTTTTTAATTTGTAACACCGAGGTTGTCATGTTTGGTTTAGTATTTTATAAGTAAAGCGTCTGAAATTGTGTCATATCGATCAAAACTGTATTTTACTTTTAAAAATTCCAGTATAAATGCAAACGGACGAAAATAAAAACGCAAACACTTTGTAATAAACAAATATATTGTTATTAAATCAACACACGATGAAAATTTAATAAAAATCACGCAATTACGCATCATCTCACATAAATTTTTACAAAAATCGACATCATGTCACATAAATTATACAAAAACTGACATCATGTCACTTGAAATTATAAAAAAACGACATTTTTATTCAATAAGCGATAAAAAATACGCCATCCCACATCATTTCACTTAAAAAATTATCACAATTCGTTTTACAAAACAAATTATAATAACGAAAATAATGTAAAACCAGTTTAGAGTTATTTCTAAGCATAATTTTGCAAATGTTTTAAATTTTTTATAAACTGCATCGCTCAAAATGTATGTTGACCCCCAAATTAACATAAAATTGAATAAAAACACGCAATTTAATTGAAAAATATTCTGCCACAAGCATTTCGATAAACAAAATTTCAGTTACGTAGGCTTATTGTTCATTTTTATTACGAAAATTAACTCAAAATTGAACAAAAATCACGCAATTACACATCATCTCACATAAATTTTTACAAAATCGACATCATGTCACATAAATTATGCAAAAAATGACATTTTAATTTAACACACGATGAAAATTTAATAAAAATCACGCAATTACACATCATCCCACATAAATTTTTACAAAAATCGGCATCATGTCACATAAATTATACAAAAAATGACATTTTAATTCAACACACGATGAAAATTTAATACAAATCACGCAATTACGCATCATCTCACTTAAAAAATTATCACAATTCGTTTTACAAAACGATTTATAATAACGAAAATGATGTGACATTGCGTGCGCCACATAGTAGACAGGCTGGTTCTTGTAAAATTCAGCAATGACGCATCACGACAAATAATAATAAAACGTCAGCTTAGGGTCAAGTCTTTCGATAAATATATATCAAACCCGATTTAGAAATTTGTACATGACTTAATTTATATCAAATATTGTATGAAATTGCATATAGAAGGCTTTTTAAGCTATATGTTTTCTTTCTTAATTATGCAGAGAGTGCTCGTTTATACTGGGAGGCAGGTTGGCCGAATGGTTAAGGCGTCAGATTTAAGCTCTGATCTCGAGAGAGAATGCGGGTTGGATTGCCGTACATGCCATATATTTTTTAATATATTTATTATGAAACTCGTGATTTTAAGTTAGTTTATTTACGACGGCTCTACCAGAACAAACGGCTGAACTCTTTTTTCGACTAAAATGGACCAAGAGCGGAAGATGTAGGTTGTATCGCCGGAATTTGTCCAACGCCTTAAGTCTGGCGAGAATACGGAGAAAAATATATTATCACAGCTTGATGACGAAATGCAAAAAGTTTTAAAGTCCAAATTAACTGATCACGATAAATGGGGGCAGTACAACCAAGTGTTACAAAGATATCTTCATTTCACAAACCAGGCACGGCAGCCAATCAAAATACCTATTGAAACAAGCCGTAACAGCCTATCAAATGCCATTATTTTATCTACACTTCCCAAAACTTTTAAGAAAAAAGTTTTCCTACGCATCGAAATGGCACCTACTGTTTTAGAAGTAGACAAAATGGCATGCTAGAACCTGTAAACGCTCTGACGGACGATCTGAGACGTTTTGGGTATCATTTCGATAGTAAAAACGCTCATAGATATTTTTATTTTAGTAGCACTATTTCGGTGTCTGAGCGCGACTGCTTAATGGCTTCAGAATGCTACTAGCAGTATGTAAAATATTATAATTAATAGACAGTAATTGCAGAATGCTAAAGACTGTTCAGAAACGACTGTAAACTAACTTTAAATGCATCGGAATGGCACCTACTGTTTTAGAAATAGAGGAATAGGCATGCTAGAGCCTGTAAACGCTCTGGGACCTTTTGGGTATCATTTCGATAGTAAAAACGCTCACAGATCTTTTTATTTTTGTAGCACTATTTCGGTGTCTGAGCGCGACTGCATAATGGCTTCAGAATGCTACTGCGGTATGTAACATATTATAATTAATAGACAGTAATTGCAGAATGCTAAGGACTGTACAGAAACAACTGTAAACTAACTTTAAATGCATCGAAATGGCACCTACTGTTTTAGAAGTAGTCAAAATGGCATGCTAGAGCCTGTAAACGCTCTGACGGACAAATTGAGAAGTTTTAGGTATCATTTCAATAGTAGAAGCGCTCTTAGATTTTTTTATTTTAGTAACACTATTTCGGTGTCTGAGCGCGACTGCTTAATGGCCTCAGAATGGTACTAGCAGTATGTAATATATTATAATTAATAGACAGTAATTGCAGAATGCTAAGGACTGTACAGAAACAACTGTAAACTAACTTTAAATGCATCGAAATGGCTGTTAATAAATACAACTTTTCTGAGTAACCACTTTATTTTGAACTTATCATTTGCGTGTCAGTGGTTGAACTGACCACCGAAGAATTTCAAATGACGCACCAGCAACCCTCCGAAAATGAGCGAGTGCGCCCGAAATACAAAACTGGCAACGAAAATACACAAACTTAATATTAACAAGGAAATAGAAATATGTTACATTAACTAGTCTAAACATACCCCCCACCTTGAAGAACTAAACTTCAAAACGCCGTACAGTTACAATAATGATTAATCAATCATACATATATACAAAAATCGAGAATCTTTAATAACACAACATAGAATAAAGTCGTTAAGAATCAGTTAATTGTCATTAATGGGTAACACACACAGCTTAGCTACCGCACGTTTTTGTACGCCACCAACACTTTTCACAGTTACCACTCGGATTATGCCATCAGAGCCGGGATGCACCTCCACAATTCTGCCAAGGTGCCATTTCAGGGGAGGCACATTGTCCTCGCGAATGACGACCATTGCGTTGGGCGTAATTAAATTTGCGCTGTTGGATCGCCATTTAGTTCGCACTTGTAGTTGGCTAATATACTCCTTGGACCACCTAGCCCAAAAGTGCTGAGCTATCTGCTGCACCCTCTGAAAGTGAGATAGTCTTGCTGGCTTAGTGTCAACAACATCTTGATCTGGAACGCTGAATAAGCTTCTCCCTATCAGAAAGTGAGCTGGAGTGAGAGGATTTAGGTCAGAAGGGTCATTTGACAATGGGGAGAGAGGTCTAGAATTTACCACTGCTTCATTTTGAATTAAAACTGTATTTAATTCTTCATACGTTAGTAGTGCAGTACCAATAACGCGTTTTAAATGATATTTTATTGTTTTTACACCTGCCTCCCAGAGACCTCCGAAATGCGGAGAGCGTGGTGGTATAAAGGACCAGGAAATACCCTCTGAGGCTATTGCATTATCAAAATCCTTACTAGTGCATTCAGAATTTAAATCTCTTAAAAATGATTTTAAACAAGCAGTTGCTCCAACGAAATTGCTGCCATTATCAGAATATATTTTAGAAGGCTTACCCCTTCTTCCAACAAATCGTCTTAAGGTAGCTAAGAAGGCTTCTGTGGTAAGTTCCGATACAACTTCCACATGAATTGCCTTTGTCGAAAAACAAATGAAAATGCATATATATGTTTTGATCGTCTTGCAACCTCGCCCCTTGCGGTCTTTCGTTAAAATAGGGCCACAATAATCTACGCCACATGTTTGAAAGGGAAAGGCAGCTGTTACTCGCTCTTTAGGCAAAGATCCCATTAAATATTTAGCACGATTGGGATTTGCACGAAAACATCTTATGCAGTTATGAACAATTTTTCGCACTAAGTTGCGTCCCGAAATTGGCCAATATGTGTCCCTAAGAACTGACAAAAGTAATTGCGGACCCGAATGTAGCGTACGTTCGTGCAGGTCTTGCGCAATTAGCAATGTAAGCCGATGCTTGGACAGGAGAATAATGGGGTGCTTCTTATTTTCAGAAAAATTGGAATTTTGTAATCTACCGCCTACCCGCAAAATTCCTCTTTCATCAAGGAAAGGATGTAGGGCGAGTAAATTACTTTTGGAGTTAATATCCCTTGATTTCGACAGTTCCTTGATTTCTTGCTTAAATTCGTCGTTCTGGGCAATTTTTATCAGAATTTCCAAAGCATGGTTTAATTCAGTCACTGTAAGGCAACCGATGGTTCTATCACGTTTCAGCTTTAATGAATTGTTTTTAAATCTCACACAATATGCTATACATCGCTGCAACCGCTTTAGAGAAGAAAAACGCGCAAATAAATCGTTTTCAATTCTTGCCATCAATTCAATTGTAGTTGCAACGCGGCATTCAGACAAATACTCAGTGGAAGTCTGATAATTTTCAATTGCCCCACCGGGCCAGTAGGTAGGTAACTGCCTTAGCCAACCTGGGCCGTGCCACCAAAGTTTTGAGTCAATTAATTTATTTGGTCTAATACCGCGTGATAGGAGGTCAGCAGGATTGTCACCAGAGCTAATATGCCGCCAGTCAGACTGGCCTACCAAATTTTGAATTTCCGAAACCCGATTGGCCACGAAGGTTTTTAGGGTATTTGGAGCTGACTTAATCCATGCTAGCGTAACTGTCGAATCGCACCAATACACCGTAGCGTCAAACTGCATTTTTATGGCTGCCTTGAACTTATCAACAAGCCTAGCAAGTAAAAGAGCTCCGCACAGTTCTAAGCGCGGTATGGAAATGGTTTTTAACGGTGCTACTCTAGATTTAGCACAAGCTAATTTAACATGTACGTTTCCTAACGCGTCCATACTCCGAACGTAAATACAAGCGCCATAAGCGACCTCAGACGCATCTGAAAAACAATGAATCTCAATGCTCGTTGCGTCGTGGATGATTGCTTGACGCGGTATCTCTATTTGCTGCAAAGCTTTTAGTTCATCTTGAAACTGTAGCCACTGAGAATGCAAATCCATAGGAACAGATTCGTCCCATGATAAATTATATTGCCATAATTTTTGCAGCAAGATTTTTGGTATTATGACAGCAGGACCTAGGAGCCCTAAAGGATCAAATATTTTAGCTGTAGCGGATAAAATATACCTTTTGGTCACGGAAGTTTGCAATTCATTTGCCTTGATGCTATAATTTAGTGTGTCTGATTGCGGTAGCCATAATAAGCCTAAAGTTTTTGTGTTTTGATCGGGACACAACTTCAGGGCGCTAGAATCTCCAGCATTGGAGGCAGGTATATCATGTAAAACTGAGGGTTCGTTTGATATCCATTTTCTGAGATCGAAACAACCACGTTGGAGTATCAAAATGATTTCATTTCGAATAGCAATTGTTTCTTCGATGGAATCTGCACCCGTAAGCAGATCATCGGCATAGAAATCATTTAAAATTATGTTAGATGCTCGAGGAAATTCGCTTATGCTTTTATGCCCTAACTCTTGAAGACACCTAATTGCCAAGAATGAAGCCGCGGCAGTGCAGTACGTAACCGTGTTCAAACAGTAGTCCGCCAATGGGTCAGTAGGGCTTGATCGCCATACAATGCGTTGCAAGTCTCTTTGTTCGGGCTGAATAAACACTTGCCTGTACATTTTTGCTATGTCAGCCGATAGAGCATATCTATATTTGCGAAATCTGATTAAAATGGAAAAAAGGTCATCCTGAATGACCGGACCTACAGCTTGAAGATCGTTCAAAGAGATGCCTGTGGTTGATTTCGCGGACCCATTAAACACGACCCTTAACTTGCTTGTTAGGCTTTCTTCTTTTATCACGCCATGATGGGGCAAGTAATACGAAAAGACACTATTTTCTACATTTTCTATCTTGCTCATGTGACCCATCATCTCGTATTCACTCATGAATTTGACATATAATTCCTTAAGTTTAGGATTTCTCTCTAATTTTCGTTCAAGGGCGTAAAATCTCTTAACAGCTAGTAATTTTGAATCTCCTAATTTATTCGATGTTTCCTTTAGCGGAATGGAGACATAGAATCTACCATTCTCGTCGCGAGCAGTAGTGCTGGTGAAATTCCTTTCACAAAAACGCTCTTCGCTTGAAAGCGCCTTGGTTACGCAACATTCCTCTAGTTCCCAGAATTTTGCTAATTGTGCTTGCACATCTAGACTACTACTTGCTATATTTAAATTGCAATAAACATTGTTACGATTATTAGGCTGACAATTTAAAGGACCGGCTAATATCCATCCTAGCCTCGTTTTTTTGCAACGTTATCCGATTTCCACCTAGCTTAATTTGTCCCACACAGATTAATTGCCAAAAGATCTCGGCACCTATCAGAATTTCAATTTCACTTGATATATTAAATGTATTGTCAGCTAATTTAATATTCGGCGGAATTTGCAATGAGGCTGAGTCGAACGAGTAGCTTGGAATATTTCCAGTTATTTTTGGGACTACTATACAAGAGATGGTGGTTTTAAAATTGCCATAGCTTGAGTGCATACTGAGTTCCGCTTTGTGTCGAATTTGGGTGGACAACTGGTTTATACCCGTTACCGCTAAATCAATATTAGTTTTTTGTAAACCTAATCGCTCACACAAATTTTCAGTTATAATATTTGACTGGCTACCCGAATCTAATAATGCACGACAATTATAAAGAGAGCCAGATTTGCACTCAACACGAATGATCGCCGTTGATAGTAACACTTGCTGCTCGTAGCCATTCATAATATGACTTGTCATCGACGAAACTGCATTAGATTCTTCCTGACTTATCTGCGCTGTTTGCGAATGACTGGAGCTTGACGCTTCTACACTATTTTGAATGACTCCGGAGGGAAAACTTTGATTTTCTGAATTTTGAGTATTTAAATGTAGGAGTGTATGGTGCTTTTTCCTACAATATCTGCAGCTTGATGCCCTACAAAAATTACTGGAATGGAAGCCCTTTAAGCAGTTAAAACAAAGTCTTTTGTTTTTTGCCTCTTGTATTCGAGACGCTATCGGAAGTGCTTTAAACTGTTCGCAATTATAAATGCTGTGCGAGTCTTTGCAAATGACGCATTTAGGCTGCTTAACTGCATTTTCATTAGTGGCCAAAAATGAACTTGCTGTAGAATTGTTAAATTTGGTTTTAAATTTGTTAACTTTCAGTTCACTGGCCTGAGTAACATTAAGAGTTTCTAACAGTTCGCATTTCGACTTCAGAAACGTTTTTAAATGCTCCATAGTTGGAAAATCACCTTCAATTTTCTGAGCCTCCCATTCACGTTTAGTGGCGGAATCAAATTTAGCACTAATTAAATAAATCAATATGGTATCCCACGCTTCTACTGGTTGACCTAACACCTTTAATGCCCTTAAATGTTTAGAAATATTGTCAAGGAGCTGCCGTAACAAAATATGGGATTCCTTTGCTATAGATGGTAAATTAAACAATAGCTTAATATGGTTATTTACAATTAGCCGCTTATTGTCGTACCTTTCAAGCAATAAATTCCACGCAATGGGATAGTTAATATCGCACACTTGTAAGGATTGAATTATTTCGCTTGCCTTTCCCTTCACGGAGCCCTTTAAGTATAGAAATTTTTGAACATTTGTAATAGTTTCGTTATCATGTATTAATGATTTGTATAAATCTCTATACTCTAACCAATGCCCGATATCGCCTTCAAATTCAGGCAAATTTACTGTTGGAAGACGAACTTGATTTATAATGCCGGAATGGTCGAGGTTGCTACGATTTAAATTATTTGTTTGTTGCTGCAAGGGGGTGCTTTGACTGTGTTGCTTTAGAAATGTTTGTGCCAAAGATAAATTTGTGTAATACAAACATTCAAAGCTTTCTTTTTCATCTGAACTAGCAACAACTTCTTCAGACTGAAGCGATTCAATTTCATCTTGCACTATATTAAAATCAGCTATAATGGGTTTTATTCCCGAAATTCTCATTTCTAATTGGGAAAGAAATGCTTCATCTGGATTCGTACTGCCTAAGGCTGAATTAATATAAGTTTGAAACCTCGTGAGTTGGGCTTTAATAACACCACGTTTTCGTATTAAGTTCGCTAAATCTTCCATAATTTCAAAGTAATTGCAGCAATGGTAATGAGGAATAAAGAAAAGTAGGATAAATACGATAAGGAAGCTCACTTACTTCTTAGCCTCTTTGTTCTCAGCGCAGGGTTGCTACCTGCTACGGCTTCTTTGTTGTCGATCTGCACCCGGAAGCTGATTCACACTGCTAACTGCAAGTACAGGCTGGTGCCAGATGCTTGCTGGGCACAAAGGGATGCTAACTGGACGTTGACCCAAGGGCTATGGACAAAGGAATGATGCTCCGGCGTCGCCTTTTGATTACGTATTAATTTAATACTACTTGGGGATGAATCGCTGATGCTTCCACGTAGTCGCTCGAAAGATGAATTTAGAAATCGACGCGCTGGTATTCGTACAGGCCACGGATTTCAAACACTTGGCGAATTTGGTTTATCGACGGTAAATTTAATTAATTGGTTACCGGATAAACTCTTACACACACACTACACATAGCTCTTATTAATTCGACTGCGAAGGACCAAAATATGTTAATAAATACAACTTTTCTGAGTAACCACTTTATTTTGAACTTATCATTTGCGTGTCAGTGGTTGAACTGACCACCGAAGAATTTAAAATGACGCACCAGCAACCCTCCGAAAATGAGCGAGTGCGCCCGAAATGCAAAACTGGCAACGAAAATACACAAACTTAATATTAACAAGGAAATAGAAATATGTTACATTAACTAGTCTAAACAATGGCACCTACTGTTTTATAAGTAGACGAAATGGCATTCTAGAGCCTGTAAACGCTATGACGGACGATGTGGGACGGTTTCAGTATCATTTCGATAGTAGAAACGCTCATAGATCTTTTTATTTCAGTAGCACTATTTCGGTGTCTGAGCGCGACTGCTTAATGGCCTCAGAATGCTACTAGCAGGATGTAACATATTATAAATAATAGACAGTAATTGCAGAATGCTAAGGACTGTACAGAAACAACTGTAAACTAACTTTAAATGCATCGAAATGGCACCTACTGTTTTATAAGTAGACGAAATGGCATTCTAGAGCCTGTAAACGCTATGACGGACGATGTGGGACGGTTTCAGTATCATTTCGATAGTAGAAACGCTCATAGATATTTTTATTTTAGTAACACTATTTTGGTGTCTGAGCGCGACTGCATAGTGGCCTCAGAATGCTACTAGCAGAATGTAACACATTATAATTAATAGACAGTAATTGCAGAATGCTAAAGACTGTATAGAAACAACTGTAAACTAACTTTAAATGCATTGGAATGGCACCTACTGTTTTAGAAGTAGACAAAATGGCATTCTAGAGCTTGTAAATGCTCTGACGGACTATCTGAGACGTTTTGGGTATCATTTCGATTGTAGAAACGCTCTTAAATTTTTAAATTTTAGTAGCACTACTTTGGTGTCTGAGCGCGACTGCATATTGGCCTCAGAATGCTACTAGCAGAATGTAACATATTATAATTAACAGACAGTAATTGCAGAATGCTAAATAATTTACAGAAGCAACTGTAAACTAACTTTGAATGCATCGGAATGGCACCTACTGTTTTAGAAGTAGACAAAATGGCATGATAGAGCCTGTAAATGCTCTGACGGACTATCTGAGACGTTTTGGGTATCATTTCGATAGTAGAAACGCTCTTAGATTTTTTAATTTTAGTAGCACTATTTTGGTGTCTGAGCGCGACTGCATAGTGGCCCCAGAATGCTACTAGCAGAATGTAACACATTATAATTAATAGACAGTAATTGCAGAATGCTAAAGACTGTATAGAAACAACTGTAAACTAACTTTAAATGCATTGGAATGGCACCTACTATTTTAGAAGTAGACAAAATGGCATACTAGAGCCTGTAACCGCTTTGACTTACGATTTGAGACGTTTTGGGTATCATTTCGATAGTAGATGTAGAAACGCTCTTAGTTTTTTTTATTTTAGTAGCACTATTTTGGTGTCTGAGCACGATTGCATAATGGCTTCAGAATGCTACTCGCAGAATGTAACATATTATAATTAATAAACATGTTACGTGTCAAAAGCATTTGATATTAATACTAGTGTTGAATGAGGAATCTAGTGAGAGTGACGCGATAAAATTAATATCAGATTGGCTTTGTTCGTTGCTAGGGAAGATAATAACAAGGTTTTTTTTGTTTGAGAAAAAAATTTGTATATCAGCTTTTAAAAAAGGCAAGAGTTTTCGTGGGGTGTAAATGACAATCTCGCCATTTAATATGGTTTGGTGATAGTAAAGAATTGGGTTACTGGCCAGCCGTTCCTGTATGGGAGATAATTAAGCGGATGTCATTTTTCCAATGAATATTTATATTCAAGCTGTGAAGCGATCTGGGAAACACGAATACAACGATTGCGAAGTTTATTGCCTGTGAACAGGGTATGTAGTTTAATGTGGAATTTGCCTTTTGTTACCTGGAAATTCGATTTATAGCAACAACTATTAGGCGGAAAATCTTGGAAAGCTAATCTACCGCAGTATTGGGGGTCGATGTATAGCGAATGACAGCCGAGGTTGGAACCTGTCAAGCTGACATGTGATAGGAGTAACGGGACGTATTAAATGTCTGCGAGTATATCGGCACAAAGATAAGTGTTTTAGCTAGAATCTGATGATATTTTTGCATATAAAAACTGTGTAACCATTAAACTTACGAGCGGTTTAAGTTAAGCTATTTAGGGTACCCTGCGTGAGGTAGTAATATTAAAGATGCTAATTGTCTGATCGATGGTAGTAATGTTCGAGTAGTAATAAAACTAGCTACAAGTATTGGTTTCTTTCATTTTGATAGGGAGTTCAATAATCGTATTGTTATTAGTTGATAGAAAGTGAAGTTACAAGTTTCTTGGCTTATATCAGTATATTTGAGTTTAACTTGTTGGCGCCAATTATAACATCATAAACTAGAATCCGCGACGTCTTCACTGATGCTAGAGACGGGCCTCAAATATACTTTTATAGTGATCGATTGTTAACTAAGAGATATAGCGATGACCTAAAGGTAGGTAAAGGAATTTATAGATAAATATAGCTAACAAGTTTGGCGCCCAACGGGGGCTTTAATAAGATTTTTGAAGAGCTAACGAGGGGCTATAGTTTGGAACATATACCTTTAGGTCGTACTATAATAGAAAGGAGCAATACTGACAATAGTTATACATAACTTTCTGTACTCGTTTATGTAAGTGGAAAAATATCGTCAGAACGTGACAAACCAAAGAATTACTTTGAGAATAATACATAAAACGGTATACTTGGCAAAATTTTGAGTAGTTTGTTTTGGCTAATCAGATTGAAATTAAACTTTCGGGATTGTGTTTAATACGGGATTGTTTTGGATTAATGTGGATTGTTTATTTGTGGTTTTAACAAGTATAGTACACGTAGTAGTACTAAGCTTATGTAAGTAGTACCTTGGCGTAGGTGAAATAAGAGAGATAGCCTTTGTCGATTTATTGATTGATTTGTGGAAGTAGTATCTTATTTGGATATTTTATAATTGGACATTTAATCCTTGCTGGTTTTATTTTTATTTGATTGAGTGGGTGTGTTGCATGTTAGATTTGGGAGCTCTGTGTGTATGTTTATAAAGGCTGGTTTTATTTTCATTTGTATGAATGGTGAAGACATCACGCTATTTAGGTATCATGATGAATTATCTTTTAGAGTTTTTCATTGAATGATTGCGATTTTCATTGACGGAACCTCGAGGATATGCTGGCCAAATGTGCTTGAGTTTTTCTTCATTGAATGTTAGAGTCCTGGTGGTTTGATGTGCTTGATTTTTTTTAATTGAATGTAAGTGTGAAAGGTTTAGTGTGTTTGAGATTCTCTTTGTGTCTTCTTCTTAGTTTGGTGATAACTCTGTTATGAGTGTGATGGTGATGTGTTTGGAGCAGTTTGCTCTTGCGGGATTTATAAGCCTCCTTCTAGTTAGGTTGGCGTGGTGTAGTTGATTGCTTCCTTTCCTTTTCTTTTTGGGGTGTTGATTGTGATGTGGGTTCGATGTTGGTGTGTCTGAGGGATTCGCTCTGCGGTTTTCTTTTAATCCTTGATGATTTTTAGGTCTCTCAGTACATCTTTCTAGTTTGGGTTGGCATACAGTTCTTCGATTGGCTCTTTCATCTTCTTCTGGTTTGATGGTAAGATAACGTGGCTTGGTGTTGGTGTGTTTGGGAGATTTTGCTTATGCAGATATCACGTCTCTCAAACCATCTTCCTAGTTTTGATTATGGTAGTTATTATTTGTTGGATCTTCAATTTTATTTTCCTTTGTTTCTGATGAGGTTCGAGTACGCCCGTTGGGTAAGATAGGTTGTTGATTATGATTTCTGAATCGTCGATTAGCTCTTTAGTTATCGAGATTAGGTTTGTGGTGGTTCCTTCGGTGGCTGTTTTTGTGTCCCCGAATTGAGTGGTATCTATTTTTCCTGGGGGTGATTCTCATTCCTTGTTGTGTAACGATGTTAGACATGTTTGAGAAAACCGTTTGGTGATGTAATGGCGGCAGCATACCTTTGAATTGTGTGTACCATTATCCCTTAGCTTCAGAGATTGGTAAATTGTTAATTGAACCTGATGAAGCTCCGTTGGTATGCGGATTTTTGGGTCTTGGGTACTGTTATGGGACGATTTCCCGGAGTCTTTGTGACTGGTTATTTGTCATTGGGTTGCTGGCTGGCTTGGTAAATTGGAACTTAATTCTTTTCTCAATACATTGTCCCTTCCTTCGACTAATGTAATTGGTTCTTCTTCTGTTATTTCTTCCGCTTTCGATCTTCTGGTGGTTTCTGTGTGTGTTGATAGACTTTGTTTCTTCGGGTTTTTTTTATGTAGTCGTTTTATGGTATAGAGCTCTAGCAGTGCATTGGTGTGTGGTTCTTTTGGTGTCGGTCAGCCTTCAGCTGGATCGTTAGTATGATTGTGGTTTTGTGTGAACTTGCGGTTGTGGAATATTCTCTCCTTTCTTTTGATTGGGTTTATATTTCATATAGGGTGGTTGGTTGGGCATTGCAGGGAAGGTCACTGTAGGGAGCTATTTCATCTAGTTCTTCCTATAATAACACTGGAGTAGCTTGCAGATAGCTGTTGGGTTCATTGTGTGGTTTGACTTGCATTCGTGTCGAGTGAAGTTCATCTTTCGCTTTAGCGTAGGTTTGAGTTAGCTTGTTGGGTTTTGTTGGATACCTTTTTGGGATTTTGGTGGCGTAGCTGTTGTTGTATGGTTACCTTCAGCTATGTGTATTGTGTGAGTTTTTTTTCGGTATCCATTTCGCTTACGCGGATTTAGATCCACAAGTGAATCTCGAATCCTTGTTTTGGTTTCGCTTTTGGTCATGCTTGGAGTTGGAGAACGGTTTCGTTTACTCATTTAGAGTATAGGCTTGTTCCGGATTTATGGGACCTGCCTCTGTCCCCGAGTTAATGTCCTTTAGTTTCCTTTTGAGCCGTTGTTGCCGAATGAAGTCTTTGGTATGATCTGGTGCTGTGATTGGTTATTCCAGCTGTTATTGAATTTCGTGTTAAGTATAGGGTGGTTGGAAGGACACAGTCGGGAAGGACACTATTTGGGAAATTTTAATATCTTGTTCTTTTCCCTCTTTTGGGTATAACGTATACGGAGTTCCCTGTTGGGAAATGTTAATGGATGGTTTTCTTTTTGATTGTATTGGAAGAGCGTTACGTATCCTGCTTTTCCTAAGGGGACATAAGGGTAACGAGATTAATCGTTAAAGAAGTACAACTTCTTCGTTTCTTTTAGGTATCCCTTGGGGTTTGGGGATATAGGGTGTTTCCCTACAAAACAAAATATTTAAGATGACCAGTCCTTCATTCTTCGCCTTCTTTTCTTCTTAAAGCTTTGTCTATATTTCTCTCTTGTAATGTAGTGAATGTCGATTTTGTTTTGAATGAACTGTTTACTTAGATGAATGACAATTTGTTTTCTTTTATTTCTCTTTGATCTGGTGCGGATGAAATCTCTGGTGATGAGTGATTGTTGGATGTAAGATAACGATTGGTGGGGATTTTCTTCAGGCCGTTCGGGGCGCTGAAGGATCCCTCCGTCGGAGCGTATGAGAGTTGTGTGGATGTTGGCTTCTGCCTCTCACTTTTCTGGTTTCTTTAACCCTCTGTCACTGGGGTTACTTCCTCCCAAGGCGTGTCAAAAGGAAATCCCTGGTTATTCTTCGTTTTGGCTTAACTATTTTCGGTTTGACAGTACCTGAAACTGTGTGGAGGTGTGCTTCCGCCTCGGGGGTTTATTGGAAGTTGTCAGGGGGGGTACGCTGTGGGGATTTGGGGTGATTTTGTGGGGTTCATGGGGGTGGAGCTTCTTCACGACAGGTTGTTACAGGGTTGTTCACCGGCGCAGCATTTACATCCAGCAGCGACGAACAATCTTGATCCTTGTCGTGGGGTTGTTCTGGTCCTGGGTTCCTCCTGGGGTCATCACCGTCTCTACAGTGTAATTGCTTGTTTGTGGTGTGGGTATTGGGTTTTTTTTGAGATTAATTGTTAGAGACGTCTTATGCCAGACGGTTTACTGACTCTCTAGCGTATATGTATGTATCATTTTAGGATAAAGTTTTTATTTAGTTAAAAATTTCGTTGAAATTTTTCCTTTCTGGTAAGGGGGGAGTTTGTTACGTGTCAAAAGCATTTGATATTAATACTAGTGTTGAATGAGGAATCTAGTGAGAGTGACGCGATAAAATTAATATCAGATTGGCTTTGTTCGTTGCTAGGGAAGATAATAACAAGGTTTTTTTGTTTGAGAAAAAAATTTGTATATCAGCTTTAAAAAAAGGCAAGAGTTTTCGTGGGGTGTAAATGACAATCTCGCCATTTAATATGGTTTGGTGATAGTAAAGAATTGGGTTACTGGCCAGCCGTTCCTGTATGGGAGATAATTAAGCGGATGTCATTTTTCCAATGAATATTTATATTCAAGCTGTGAAGCGATCTGGGAAACACGAATACAACGATTGCGAAGTTTATTGCCTGTGAACAGGGTATGTAGTTTAATGTGGAATTTGCCTTTTGTTACCTGGAAATTCGATTTATAGCAACAACTATTAGGCGGAAAATCTTGGAAAGCTAATCTACCGCAGTATTGGGGGTCGATGTATAGCGAATGACAGCCGAGGTTGGAACCTGTCAAGCTGACATGTGATAGGAGTAACGGGACGTATTAAATGTCTGCGAGTATATCGGCACAAAGATAAGTGTTTTAGCTAGAATCTGATGATATTTTTGCATATAAAAACTGTGTAACCATTAAACTTACGAGCGGTTTAAGTTAAGCTATTTAGGGTACCCTGCGTGAGGTAGTAATATTAAAGATGCTAATTGTCTGATCGATGGTAGTAATGTTCGAGTAGTAATAAAACTAGCTACAAGTATTGCTTTCTTTCATTTTGATAGGGAGTTCAATAATCGTATTGTTATTAGTTGATAGAAAGTGAAGTTACAAGTTTCTTGGCTTATATCAGTATATTTGAGTTTAACTTGTTGGCGCCAATTATAACATCATAAACTAGAATCCGCGACGTCTTCACTGATGCTAGAGACGGGCCTCAAATATACTTTTATAGTGATCGATTGTTAACTAAGAAATATAGCGATGACCTAAAGGTAGGTAAAGGAATTTATAGATAAATATAGCTAAGAAACAGTATTTGCAGAATGCTAAAGACTGTACAGAAACAACTGTAAACTAACTTTAAATGGATCGGAATGGCATCTACTGTTTTAGAAGTAGACAAAGTTGCATGCTAGAGCCTGTACACGCTCTGACGAACGATCTGAGACGTTTTGGGAATCATTTCGATAGTAGAAACGCTCTTAGATTTTTTTATTTTAGTAGCACTATTTCGGTGTCTGAACACGACTGCATAATGGCCTCAGAATGCTACTAACAATATGTAACATATTATAATTAATAGACAGTAATTGCAGAATGCTAAAGACTGTGCACAAACAACTTTAAGCTAACTTTAAATACATCGAAATGGCACCTACTGTTTTAGAAGTAGACAAAATGGAATGCTAGAGCCTGTAAACGCTCTTACGGACGGTCTGAAACGTTTTGGGTATCATTTCGATAGTAGAAACGCTCTTAAATTTTGTTATTTTAGTAGCACTATTTCGGTGTCTGAACACGACTGCATAATGGCCTCAGAATGCTACTAACAATATGTAACATATTATAATTAATAGAGAGTAATTGCAGAATGCTGAAGACTTTGCACAAACAACTTTGAACTAACTTTAAATACATCGAAATAGCACCTTCTGTTTTAGAAGTAGACAAAATGGAATGCTAGAGCCTGTAAAGGCTCTTACGCACGGTCTGACACGTTTTGGGTATCATTTCGATAGTAGAAACGCTCTTAGATATTTTATTTTAGTAGCACTATTTTGGTGTCTGAACACGACTGAATAATGGCATCAGAATGCTACTCGCTGTATGTAGCATATTATAATAAGTAGACAGTAATTACAGAATGCTAAAGACTGTACACAAACAACTGTAAAGTAACTGTAAATGCATCGGAATGGCACCTACTATTTTAGAAGTAGACAAAATGGCATACTAGAGCCTGTAACCGCTCTGACTTACGATCTGAGACGTTTTGGGTATCATTTCAATAGTAGAAACGCTCTTAGATTTTTTTATTTTAATAGCACTACTTTGGTGTCTGAGAGCGACTGCATATTGGCCTCAGAATGCTACTAGCAGACTGTAGCATATTATAATTAACAGACAGTAATTGCAGAATGCTAAATAATGTACAGAAACAACTGTAAACTAACTTTGAATGCATCGGAATGGGGGGTAGCAGATAGGAACTTTACACGATCCCGGTGTAAATAGTCCTACCACAGGGAGTGGCAACCCTGCCTGAAGCGAGCACTTGTTTTTCCTCTCCTCAAACTGCCGAGGGAAAACATGTCCTAAACCTATTAGATCCTTACCAAAACCCGTCTTATCCCTTCCCTATCCCTTCCGTCTTCCAACCCGTCTGGCCAACGTGGAAGAATATGGCTAAACCCCCCATACAAAATCAAAAATGGCGAATTTTAAAAACAAAGGATATGGTCCCCAGGTGGGTAAATCCCACCCCTCTATCGAGGGCTGCCTCAGCGGATCTGGGGGAGGCAAAAGTTCGCTAGTTGGATCACAACACCGTTTATATATAGCTTCCTACAATACCAAAACTCTACTATCAGATCATAAACTATTAGAAATGGAAGAAGAGCTTAAAAGCATAAAATGGGATATTGTAGGTTTGAGTGAAGTGCGACGAAGAGGTGAAAAACAATTAACCCTAAATTCCGGTCATCTATTCCACTACAAGGGAAACGACGAGACATCAGAAGGAGGAATAGGTTTTATCATCCATAGAAGACTCATATCTGATATAATGGAAATCAGAGTTATAAGCCCAAGAGTCATTTATCTGATTTTAAGGCTGAACTCTAGATACAGCCTGAAAGTCATACAGGCATATGCACCTACATCAACATCTGATGAAGAAGAATTGGAATTCTTTTACGACAATATTGACAAAGCTCTGCAAGAAAAACCAGTTCACTATACATTATTAACAGGTGATTTCAATTCCAAGTTGGGGAAAAAACAAGATCCATCGGAAACCGCAATGGGAGATCATGGTTATGGTACAAGAAACGAGCGAGGAACAAGACTTCTACATTACTTACAACAAAACAACCTCTATGAAATGAGTTCCTTCTTTAATAAAAAACCACAACGCAAATGGACATGGGCACATCCGAATGGCTACACAAAGAACGCGATCGATTTTGTTTTTGCAGATAAAAAGGAAATAGTACACGATGTGTCAGTTCTCAATAAGTTTTCAATTGGTAGTGATCACCGAATGATAAGAACAAAAGTGGTCGTAAATACTAAAAAAGAAAGAAGGAAACTAATAACTAAACCCAAAACAAAAAGATGGTGCTCCCCCGACAACGAAAACATGAAACTATTCCAGAACGAAATTAACAAAAACTTGGACAAAACATTACACATTAAAGAAGAAGGAAATATAGCTATCGACCAGCTGAACACATCAATAATAAATGCAATAAAGGACGCAGAGAAAAAACATTGTCCCAAAGACAGAAAAATAGACGAAAAGTTAAGCACAAACACCAAAATACTCATGAGACAAAGAAGGGAACTACCGAACAAATACGGAGAAAATCTAGCAGTCTTTAGACAGTTAAACAAAGACATTTCCAAATCTATTAGAAGCGACATAAGAAACTTCAATACCGAAATGGTTACAAAGGTAATAGAAAATAACGGGAACTTAAAAGTTCTAAGACAAAGGCTTTCTCGTGGAAAAGCAAACATATCAAATATAAGAGACAAACAAGGAAAAATTACAGCTAACAAAGAAGAAATCCTCAAGATAGTAGAAAACTTCTATGTCGAACTATACAGAGAACATAACAAAAACAACGATGAAGAACAAAAACTCCCCAAAGTTCTAAATCAGGGCTCTGAAGACATTCCAGAGATCACCCTATATGAAATAAGAAAAGCACTCTCTGAAATGAAACGAAATAAATCTCCGGGGCAAGACCAGCTAGTGATTGATGCTATAAAGATGGGAGGAGAAAAGCTATTATGTGCACTGGGACTCCTGTTCAACGAATGTCTGTCAAAAGGCATAACACCAGCAAAGTGGAATAACGCAAGCATAATTCTTTTGCACAAGAAAGGCGATATTACAGACCCTGGAAACTACAGGCCGATTAGCTTGCTATCTCATACATATAAACTCTTTACAAAGATTATTACAAACAGGCTGACCTCCAAATTAGATCTATACCAACCACGGGAGCAAGCTGGGTTTCGATCAAGTTATTGCACAAATGACCATCTTCAAACTCTTAAAAGCCTAATAGAGAAAACAGTTGAATATAACAAAGCGTTGGTTTTGGTGTTCGTGGACTATGAAAAAGCCTTCGACACCATCAACCAACAGAAAATGTTAGAATCGTTAGCTGACTGTCGAATAGATCATCGTTACACGACAATAATTAAGCATATAACGGGTGTTCATAAACAGTCGTCATCCCAGTAGGTTTTGACTTCAGAAACGTATGTCTATTAAAATTGAGAAAAAATGCGCTATGACAGTATTCAATGACGTTTCATTGTGTTGCACGAATTAATCAAAGACATAACATTTTGTTAATCAAAGCAACTGGGATGACGACTGTTTATGAACACCCGTTATATGAGAACGCCACGGCCTGTGTAAGGCTTCACGAAGATACGAACAACTTCCGAGTAGAAAGAGGTGTTCGCCAAGGTGACACCATTTCTCCAAAATTATTTAACAACTTGCTCCAGTACATGTGTAAACAAATAGACTGGGAAGAGCTAGGCTTGAACATCAACGGCGAAAACCTGTGTCACTTAAGATTTGCGGATGACATAGTTCTAATATCTGACTGCATTAATAAAGCCCAAAAAATGGTACAAAGGCTGAACACGGCATCTCAAAAGATGGGTCTGAAAATTAACTTAACAAAAACCCAAGTAATGACAAACCTAGTAATTGGTGGCGGTATATATATTGATGAAAACCAAATCGAAGAAACAGCTTCTTACAAATACTTGGGTCACGAAATACGAATCAGCCGCGATAATCAGACCTGTGAGATCGCTAGACGAATAGGGTTAACGTGGGCAGCCTTTGGCCGGCTAACCAACATGCCTAAAAAGAAAGGTTTTTTTAATCAGTGTGTGCTGCCCGTTCTGACCTATGGCGCTGAAACCCTAACACTCACTAAGAAGACGGCAAATAAGATAAGAGTTGCACAACGTGCAATGGAAAGATCAATGTTGGGGTTATCATTGACAGACAAAGTGCCAAACGCAGAAATACGCCGAAGAACTGAACTAACAGATGCCGTAGAAAGATTAACAACTCTTAAGTGGAACTGGGCGGGACACATTGCTAGGATCAACGATAACCGATGGACCAAGAAGATAGTGGAATGGAAGCCGCGACAAGATGCATTTCGAAATAGGGGTCGTCCACCAACTAGGTGGCATGATGATCTGAAACGTATCCACACCAACTGGATGCAAGTTGCCCAGGACAGGAAGCTATGGAAACAATCAAGGGAGGCCTATGTCCAGCAGTGGACTCTAGAGGCTGGTTGATGATGATGAAGATGGCATGCTAGAGCCTGTAAACGCTCTGACGGACGAACTGAGATGTTTTGGGTATCACTTCGATAGTAGAAACTCTCTAAGATTTGTTTATTTAGTAGCACTATTTCGGTTTTTGAGCGAGATTGCATAATGGCTTCAGAAAGCTACTAGCAGAATGTAACATATTATAATTAACTAGCAGTCCAGTGAGACAAATGTCTCATTTAATAAAACAAAAAAGACCGTCCCGGACGGACCAGCGTCACGGACGGACGGAAATCAAGTGATTTCTCGAAAACCGGAAGTGTCACGTGACTGAAATTCGGTTCCTGACCTGACATGGCCATTCCAAACATATAACTTTCATAACTTTTTTCTCTATCTCTTACGGTTTGGCTGCTGAAACAGCGTCCCGGACAAAACAGCGTCCCGGACAGACGGAAATCACGTGATTTCTTGAAAATCGGAAGTGTCACGTGACTGAAATTAGGTTCCTGGGCTGACATGGCCATTCCAAACATATAACTTCAATAACTTTTTTCTCTATCTTTTACGGTTTGGCTGCTGAAACAGCGTCCCGGACAAAACAGCGTCCCGGACAGACGGAAATCACGTGATTTCTCGAAAACCGGAAGTGTCACGTGACTGAAATTCGGTTCCTGACCTGACATGGCCATTCCAAACATATAACTTTAATAACTTTTTCTCTATCTTTTACGGTTTGGCTGCTGAAACAGCGTCCCGGACAAAACAGCGTCCCTGACAGACGGAAATCACGTGATTTCTCGAAAATCGGAAGTGTCACGTGACTGAAATTCGGTTCCTGGGCTGACATGACCATTCCAAACATATAACTTTAATAACTTTTTTCTCTATCTTTTACGGTTTGGCTGCTGAAACAGCGTCCCGGACAAAACAGCGTCCCGGACAGACGGAAATCACGTGATTTCTCGAAAATCGGAAGTGTCACGTGACTGAAATTCGGTTCCTGGGCTGACATGACCATTCCAAACATATAACTTTCATAACTTTTTTCTCTATCTTTTACGGTTTGGCTGCTGAAACAGCGTCCCGGACAAACCAGCGTCCCGGACAGACGGAAATCACGTGATTTCTCGAAAACCGGAAGTGTCATGTGACTGAAATTCGGTTCCTGACCTGACATGGCCATTCCAAACATATAACTTTCATAACTTGTTTCTCTATCTCTTACGGTTTGGCTGCTGAAACAGCGTCCCGGACAAAACAGCGTCCCGGACAGACGGAAATCACGTGATTTCTTGAAAATCGGAAGTGTCACGTGACTGAAATTCGGTTCCTGGGCTGACATGACCATTCCAAACATATAACTTTAATAACTTTTTTCTCTATCTTTTACGGTTTGGCTGCTGAAACAGCGTCCCGGACAAAACAGCGTCCCGGACAGACGGAAATCACGTGATTTCTCGAAAATCGGAAGTGTCACGTGACTGAAATTCGGTTCCTGGGCTGACATGACCATTCCAAACATATAACTTTAATAACTTTTTTCTCTATCTTTTACGGTTTGGCTGCTGAAACAGCGTCCCGGACAAAACAGCGTCCCGGACAGACGGAAATCACGTGATTTCTCGAAAACCGGAAGTGTCACGTGACTGAAATTCGGTTCCTGGGCTGACATGACCATTCGAAACATATAACTTTCATAACTTTCTTCTCTATCTTTTACGGTTTGGCTGCTGAAACAGCGTCCCGGACAAAACAGCGTCCCAGACAGACACGTCTATTAGATAAAGGATAGACAGTAATTGCAGAATGCTAAATAATGTACAAAAACAACTGTAAACTAACTTTAAATGGATCGGAATGGCATCAACTGTTTTAGAAGTAGACAAAATGGCATGCTAGAGCCTGTAAACGCTCTGAGATATTTTGTGTATCATTTAGATAGTAGAAACGCTCTTAGATTTTTTATTTTAGTAGCACTATTTCGGTGTCTGAGCACGACTGCGTAATGGCCTCAGAATGCTACTAGCAGAATGTAACATATTATAATTAATAGACAGTAATTGCATGATGCTAAAGACTGTACAGAAACAACTGTAAACTAACTTTAAATGGATCGGAATGGCACCTACTGTTTTAGAAGTAGACAAAATTGCATGCTTGAGCCTGTACACGCTCTGACGAACGATCTGAGACGTTTTGGGAATCATTTCGATAGTAGAAACGCTCTTAGATTTTTTTATTTTAGTAGCACTATTTCGGTTTTTGAGCGAGACTGCATATTGGCCACAGAATGCTACTAGCAGCATGTGACATATTATAATTAGTGGACAGTAATTGCAAAATGCTAAAAACTGTTCACAAAGAACTGTAAACTAACTGTAAATGCATAGGAATGGCACCTACTGTTTTACTAGTAGACAAAATAGCATGTTAGATCCTGTAAACGCTCTGACGGACGATCTGAGACGTTTTGGGTATCATTTCGATTGTAGAAACGCTCTTAAATTTTTAAATTTTAGTAGCACTACTTTGGTGTCTGTGCGCGACTGCATATTGGCCTCAGAATGCTACTAGCAGAATGTAACAGATTATAATTAACAGACAGTAATTGCAGAATGCTAAATACTGTACAGAAACAACTGTAAACTAACTTTGAATGCATCGGAATGGCACCTACTGTTTTAGAAGTAGACAAAATGGCATGATAGAGCCTGTAAATGCTCTGACGGACTATCTGAGACGTTTTGGGTATCATTTCGATAGTAGAAACGCTCTTAGATTTTTTTAATTTTAGTAGTACTATTTTGGTGTCTGAGCGCGACTGCATAGTGACCTCAGAATGCTACTAGCAGAATGTAACATATTATAATTAACAGACAGTAATTGCAGAATACTAAATAATGTACAGAAACAACTGTAAACTAACTTTGAATGCATCGGAATGGCACCTACTGTTTTAGAAGTAGGTAGAATGGCATGCTAGAGCCTGTAAACGCTCTGACCGACGATCTGAGACGTTTTGGGTATCATTTCGATAGTAGAAACGTTCTTAGATTTTTAAATTTTAGTAGCACTATTTTGGTGTCTGAGCGCGACTGCATAGTGGCCTCAGAATGCTACTAGCAGAATGTAACATATTATAATTAACAGACAGTAATTGCAGAATGCTAAATAATGTACAGAAACAACTGTAAACTAACTTTAAATGGATCGGAATGGCATCAACTGTTTTAGAAGTAGACAAAATGGCATGCTAGAGCCTGTAAACGCTCTGAGATATTTTGTGTATCATTTCGATAGTAGAAACGCTCTTAGATTTTTTTTATTTTAGTAGCACTATTTCGGTGTCTGAGCACGACTGCGTAATGGCCTCAGAATGCTACTAGCAGAATGTAACATATTATAATTAATAGACAGTAATTGCAGAATGCTAAAGACTGTACAGAAACAACTGTAAACTAACTTTAAATGGATCGGAATGGCACCTACTGTTTTAGAAGTAGACAAAATTGCATGCTTGAGCCTGTAAACGCTCTGAGATATTTTGTGTATCATTTAGATAGTAGAAACGCTCTTAGATTTTTTATTTTAGTAGCACTATTTCGGTGTCTGAGCACGACTGCGTAATGGCCTCAGAATGCTACTAGCAGAATGTAACATATTATAATTAATAGACAGTAATTGCAGAATGCTAAAGACTGTACAAAAACAACTGTAAACTAACTTTAAATGGATCGGAATGGCATCAACTGTTTTAGAAGTAGACAAAATGGCATGCTAGAGCCTGTAAACGCTCTGAGATATTTTGTGTATCATTTAGATAGTAGAAACGCTCTTAGATTTTTTATTTTAGTAGCACTATTTCGGTGTCTGAGCACGACTGCGTAATGGCCTCAGAATGCTACTAGCAGAATGTAACATATTATAATTAATAGACAGTAATTGCAGAATGCTAAAGACTGTACAGAAACAACTGTAAACTAACTTTAAATGGATCGGAATGGCACCTACTGTTTTAGAAGTAGACAAAATTGCATGCTTGAGCCTGTACACGCTCTGACGAACGATCTGAGACGTTTTGGGAATCATTTCGATAGTAGAAACGCTCTTAGATTTTTTTATTTTAGTAGCACTATTTCGGTGTCTGAGCACGAATGCATAATGGTCTCAGAATGCTACTAGCAGAATGTAACATATTATAATTAATAGACAGTAATTGCAGAATGGTAAAGACTGTGCACAAACAACTTTAAACTAACTTTAAATACATCGAAATGACACCTACTCTTTTAGAAGTAAACATAATGGAATGCTAGAGCCTGTAAACGCTCTTACGGACGGTCTGACAAGTTTTGGGTATCATTTCGATAGTAGAAACGCTCTTAGATTTTTTTATTTTAGTAGCACTATTTTGGTGTCTGAACACGACTGCATAATGGCCTCAGAATACTACTAGCAGAATGTAACATATTATAATTAATAGACAGTAATTGCAGAATGGTAAAGACTGTGCACAAACAACTTTAAACTAACTTTAAATACATCGAAATGGCACCTACTCTTTTAGAAGTAAACATAATGGAATGCTAGAGCCTGTATACGCTCTGACGGACGGTCTGACACGTTTTGGGTATCATTTCGATAGTAGAAACGCTCTTAGATTTTTTAAATTTTAGTATTTCGGTGTCTGAACACGATTGCATAATGGCCTCAGAATACTACTAGCAGAATGTAACATATTATAATTAATAGACAGTAACTGCAGAATGGTAAAGACTGTGCACAAACAACTTTAAACTAACTTTAAATACATCGAAATGGCACCTACTCTTTTAGAAGTAAACATAATGGAATGCTAGAGCCTGTAAACGCTCTGACGGACGGTCTGACACGTTTTGGGTATCATTTCGATAGTAGAAACGCTCTTAGATTTTTTAAATTTTAGTATCACTATTTCGGTGTCTGAACACGATTGCATAATGGCCTCAGAATGCTACTAGCAGAATGTAACATATTATAATTAACAGACAGTAATTGCAGAATGGTAAAGACTGTGCACAAACAACTTTAAACTAACTTTAAATACATCGAAATGGCACCTACTCTTTTAGAAGTAAACATAATGGAATGCTAGAGCCTGTATACGCTCTGACGGACGGTCTGACACGTTTTGGGTATCATTTCGATAGTAGAAACGCTCTTAGATTTTTTAAATTTTAGTATTTCGGTGTCTGAACACGATTGCATAATGGCCTCAGAATACTACTAGCAGAATGTAACATATTATAATTAATAGACAGTAATTGCAGAATGGTAAAGACTGTGCACAAACAACTTTAAACTAACTTTAAATACATCGAAATGGCACCTACTCTTTTAGAAGTAAACATAATGGAATGCTAGAGCCTGTAAACGCTCTGACGGACGGTCTGACACGTTTTGGGTATCATTTCGATAGTAGAAACGCTCTTAGATTTTTTAAATTTTAGTAGCACTATTTCGGTGTCTGAACACGATTGCATAATGGCCTCAGAATGCTACTAGCAGAATGTAACATATTATAATTAACAGACAGTAATTGCAGAATGGTAAAGACTGTGCACAAACAACTTTAAACTAACTTTTAATACATCGAAATGGCACCTACTCTTTTAGAAGTAAACATAATGGAATGCTAGAGCCTGTAAACGCTTTGACGGACGATCTGAGACGTTTTGGCTATCATTTCGATTGTAGATGTAGAAACGCTCTTAGATTTTTTATTTTAGTAGTACTATTTCGGTGTCTGAACACGACTGCATAGTGGCCTCAGAATGCTACTAGCAGAATGTAACATATTATAATTAATAGACAGTAATTGCAGAATGGTAAAGACTGTGCACAAACAACTTTAAACTAACTTTAAATACATTGAAATGGCACCTACTCTTTTAGAAGTAAACATAATGGAATGCTAGAGCCTGTAAACGCTCTGACGGACGGTCTGACACGTTTTGGGTATCATTTCGATAGTAGAAACGCTCTTAGATTTTTTTATTTTAGTAGCACTATTTCGGTGTCTGAACACGACTGCATAGTGGCCTCAGAATGCTACTAGCAGAATGTAACATATTATAATTAATAGACAGTAATTGCAGAATGGTAAAGACTGTGCACAAACAACTTTAAACTAACTTTAAATACATTGAAATGGCACCTACTCTTTTAGAAGTAAACATAATGGAATGCTAGAGCCTGTAAACGCTCTGACGGACGGTCTGACACGTTTTGGGTATCATTTCGATAGTAGAAACGCTCTTAGATTTTTTTATTTTAGTAGCACTATTTCGGTGTCTGAACACGACTGCATAATGGCCTCAGAATGCTACTAGCAGAATGTAACATATTATAATTAATAGACAGTAATTGCAGAATGGTAAAGACTGTGCACAAACAACTTTAAACTAACTTTAAATACATCGAAATGGCACCTACTCTTTTAGAAGTAAACATAATAGATTGCTAGAGCCTGTAAACGCTCTTACGGACGGTCTGAGACGTTTTGGGTATCATTTCGATAGGAGAAACGCTCTTAGATTTTTTTATTTTAGTAGCACTATTTCGGTGTCTGAACACGACTGCATAATGGCCTCAGAATGCTACTAGCAGAATGTAACATATTATAATTAATAGACAGTAATTGCAGAATGGTAAAGACTGTGCACAAACAACTTTAAACTAACTTTAAATACATCGAAATGGCACCTACTCTTTTAGAAGTAAACATAATAGAATGCTAGAGCCTGTAAACGCTCTTACGGACGGTCTGAGACGTTTTGGGTATCATTTCGATAGGAGAAACGCTCTTAGATTTTTTTATTTTAGTAGCACTATTTCGGTGTCTGAACACGACTGCATAATGGCCTCAGAATGCTACTAGCAGAATGTAACATATTATAATTAATAGACAGTAATTGCAGAATGGTAAAGACTGTGCACAAACAACTTTAAACTAACTTTAAATACATCGAAATGGCACCTACTCTTTTAGAAGTAAACATAATGGATTGCTAGAGCCTGTAAACGCTCTGACGGATGGTCTGACACGTTTTGGGTATCATTTCGATAGTAGAAACGCTCTTAGATTTTTTTAATTTTAGTATCACTATTTCGGTGTCTGAACACGATTGCATAATGGCCTCAGAATGCTACTAGCAGAATGTAACATATTATAATTAATAGACAGTAATTGCAGAATTGTAAAGACTGTACACAAACAACTGTAAACTAACTTTAAATGCATAGGAATGGCACCTACTGTTTTAGAAGTAGACAAAATGGCATCTAGAGCCTGTAAAAGCTCTGACGGACGATCTGAGACGTTTTGGCTATCATTTCGATTGTAGATGTAGAAACGCTCTTAGATTTTTTATTTTAGTAGTACTATTTCGATGTCTGAACACTACTGCATAATGGCCTCAGAATGTTACTAGCAGAATGTAACATATTATAATTAATAGACAGTAATTGCAGAATGGTAAAGACTGTGCACAAACAACTTTAAACTAACTTTAAATACATCGAAATGGCACCTACTCTTTTAGAAGTAAACATAATAGAATGCTAGAGCCTGTAAACGCTCTTACGGACGGTCTGAGACGTTTTGCGTATCATTTCGATTGTAGATGTAGAAACGCTCTTAGTTTTTTTATTTTAGTAGTACTATTTCGGTGTCTGAGCGGGACTGCATAATGGCCTCAGAATCTTACTAGCAGTATGTAACATATTATAGTTAATAGACAGTAATTGCAGAATGCTAAAGACTGTACAGAAACAACTTTAAATACATCGAAATGGCACCTACTGTTTTAGAAGTAGACAAAATGGAATGCTAGAGCCTGTAAACGCTCTTACGGATGGTCTGACACATTTTGGGTATCATTTCGATAGTAGAAACGCTCTTAGATTTTTTTTAATTTAGTAGCACTATTTCGGTGTCTGAACACGATTGCATAATGGCCTCAGAATGGTACTAGCAGAATGTAACATATTATAATTAATAGACAGTAATTGCAGATTGGTAAAGACTTTGCACAAACAACTTCAAACTAACTTTAAATACATCGAAATGGCACGTACTCTTTTAGAAGTAAACATAATGGAATGCTAGAGCCTGTAAACGCTCTTACGGACGGTCTGACACGTTTTGGGTATCATTTCGATAGTAGAAACGCTCTTTAATTTTTTTTATTTTAGTAGCACTATTTCGGTGTCTGAACACGATTGCATAATGGCCTCAGAATGCTACTAGCAGAATGTAACATATTATAATTAATAGACAGTAATTGCAGAATTCTAAAGACTGTACACAAACAACTGTAAACTAACTTTAAATGCATAGGAATGGCACCTACTGTGTTAGAAGTAGACAAAATGGCATCTAGAGCCTGTAAAAGCTCTGACGGACGATCTGAGACGTTTTGGCTATCATTTCGATTGTAGATGTAGAAACGCTCTTAGATTTTTTATTTTAGTAGTACTATTTCGGTGTCTGAACACGACTGCATAATGGCCTCAGAATGCTACTAGCAGAATGTAACATATTATAATTAATAGACAGTAATTGCAGAATGGTAAAGACTGTGCACAAACAACTTTAAACTAACTTTAAATACATCGAAATGGCACCTACTCTTTTAGAAGTAAACATAATAGAATGCTAGAGCCTGTAAACGCTCTTACGGACGGTCTGAGACGTTTTGGGTATCATTTCGATAGGAGAAACGCTCTTAGATTTTTTTATTTTAGTAGCACTATTTCGGTGTCTGAACACGACTGCATAATGGCCTCAGAATGCTACTAGCAGAATGTAACATATTATAATTAATAGACAGTAATTGCAGAATTCTAAAGACTGTACACAAACAACTGTAAACTAACTTTAAATGCATAGGAATGGCACCTACTGTTTTAGAAGTAGACAAAATGGCATCTAGAGCCTGTAAAAGCTCTGACGGACGATCTGAGACGTTTTGGCTATCATTTCGATTGTAGATGTAGAAACGCTCTTAGTTTTTTTATTTTAGTAGTACTATTTCGGTGTCTGAGCGGGACTGCATAATGGCCTCAGAATCTTACTAGCAGTATGTAACATATTATAGTTAATAGACAGTAATTGCAGAATGCTAAAGACTGTACAGAAACAACTTTAAATACATCGAAATGGCACCTACTGTTTTAGAAGTAGACAAAATGGAATGCTAGAGCCTGTAAACGCTCTTACGGATGGTCTGACACATTTTGGGTATCATTTCGATAGTAGAAACGCTCTTAGATTTTTTTTATTTTAGTAGTACTATTTCGGTGTCTGAACACGATTGCATAATGGCCTGAGAATGGTACTAGCAGAATGTAACATATTATAATTAATAGACAGTAATTGCAGAATGGTAAAGACTGTGCACAAACAACTTTAAACTAACTTTAAATACATCGAAATGGCACCTACTCTTTTAGAAGTAAACATAATAGAATGCTAGAGCCTGTAAACGCTCTTACGGACGGTCTGAGACGTTTTGCGTATCATTTCGATAGGAGAAACGCTCTTAAATTTTTTTATTTTGGTAGCACTATTTCGGTGTCTGAACACGACTGCATAATGGCCTCAGAATGCTACTAGCAGAATGTAACATATTATAATTAATAGACAGTAATTGCAGAATGGTAAAGACTGTGCACAAACAACTTTAAACTAACTTTAAATACATCGAAATGGCACCTACTCTTTTAGAAGTAAACATAATGGAATGCTAGAGCCTGTAAACGCTCTGACGGATGGTCTGACACGTTTTGGGTATCATTTCGATAGTAGAAACGCTCTTAGATTTTTTTAATTTTAGTATCACTATTTCGGTGTCTGAACACGATTGCATAATGGCCTCAGAATGCTACTAGCAGAATGTAACATATTATAATTAATAGACAGTAATTGCAGAATTCTAAAGACTGTACACAAACAACTGTAAACTAACTTTAAATGCATAGGAATGGCACCTACTGTGTTAGAAGTAGACAAAATGGCATCTAGAGCCTGTAAAAACTCTGACGGACGATCTGAGACGTTTTGGCTATCATTTCGATTGTAGATGTAGAAACGCTCTTAGTTTTTTTATTTTAGTAGTACTATTTCGGTGTCTGAGCGGGACTGCATAATGGCCTCAGAATCTTACTAGCAGTATGTAACATATTATAGTTAATAGACAGTAATTGCAGAATGCTAAAGACTGTACAGAAACAACTTTAAATACATCGAAATGGCACCTACTGTTTTAGAAGTAGACAAAATGGAATGCTAGAGCCTGTAAACGCTCTTACGGATGGTCTGACACATTTTGGGTATCATTTCGATAGTAGAAACGCTCTTAGATTTTTTTTATTTTAGTAGCACTATTTCGGTGTCTGAACACGATTGCATAATGGCCTCAGAATGGTACTAGCAGAATGTAACATATTATAATTAATAGACAGTAATTGCAGATTGGTAAAGACTTTGCACAAACAACTTCAAACTAACTTTAAATACATCGAAATGGCACGTACTCTTTTAGAAGTAAACATAATGGAATGCTAGAGCCTGTAAACGCTCTTACGGACGGTCTGACACGTTTTGGGTATCATTTCGATAGTAGAAACGCTCTTTAATTTTTTTTATTTTAGTAGCACTATTTCGGTGTCTGAACACGATTGCATAATGGCCTCAGAATGCTACTAGCAGAATGTAACATATTATAATTAATAGACAGTAATTGTAGAATTCTAAAGACTGTACACAAACAACTGTAAACTAACTTTAAATGCATAGGAATGGCACCTACTGTGTTAGAAGTAGACAAAATGGCATCTAGAGCCTGTAAAAGCTCTGACGGACGATCTGTGACGTTTTGGCTATCATTTCGATTGTAGATGTAGAAACGCTCTTAGATTTTTTATTTTAGTAGTACTATTTCGGTGTCTGAACACGACTGCATAATGGCCTCAGAATGCTACTAGCAGAATGTAACATATTATAATTAATAGACAGTAATTGCAGAATGGTAAAGACTGTGCACAAACAACTTTAAACTAACTTTAAATACATCGAAATGGCACCTACTCTTTTAGAAGTAAACATAATAGAATGCTAGAGCCTGTAAACGCTCTTACGGACGGTCTGAGACGTTTTGGGTATCATTTCGATAGGAGAAACGCTCTTAGATTTTTTTATTTTAGTAGCACTATTTCGGTGTCTGAACACGACTGCATAATGGCCTCAGAATGCTACTAGCAGAATGTAACATATTATAATTAATAGACAGTAATTGCAGAATTCTAAAGACTGTACACAAACAACTGTAAACTAACTTTAAATGCATAGGAATGGCACCTACTGTTTTAGAAGTAGACAAAATGGCATCTAGAGCCTGTAAAAGCTCTGACGGACGATCTGAGACGTTTTGGCTATCATTTCGATTGTAGATGTAGAAACGCTCTTAGTTTTTTTATTTTAGTAGTACTATTTCGGTGTCTGAGCGGGACTGCATAATGGCCTCAGAATCTTACTAGCAGTATGTAACATATTATAGTTAATAGACAGTAATTGCAGAATGCTAAAGACTGTACAGAAACAACTTTAAATACATCGAAATGGCACCTACTGTTTTAGAAGTAGACAAAATGGAATGCTAGAGCCTGTAAACGCTCTTACGGATGGTCTGACACATTTTGGGTATCATTTCGATAGTAGAAACGCTCTTAGATTTTTTTTATTTTAGTAGCACTATTTCTGTGTCTGAACACGATTGCATAATGGCCTCAGAATGGTACTAGCAGAATGTAACATATTATAATTAATAGACAGTAATTGCAGATTGGTAAAGACTTTGCACAAACAACTTCAAACTAACTTTAAATACATCGAAATGGCACGTACTCTTTTAGAAGTAAACATAATGGAATGCTAGAGCCTGCAAACGCTCTGACGGACGCTCTGACACGTTTTGGGTATCATTTCGATAGTAGAAACGCTCTTAAATTTTTTTTATTTTAGTAGCACTATTTCGGTGTCTGAACACGGTTGCATAATGGCCTGAGAATGCTACTAACAATATATAACATATTATAATTAATAGACAGTAATTGCAGAATGCTAAAGGTTGTACAGAAACAACTGCAAAATAACTTCAAAGGCTTCGGATTGGCATCTACTGTTTTAGAAGTAGACAAAATGACATGCTAGAGCCTGTTACCGTTCTGACGGACGATCTGAGACGTTTTGGGTATCCTTTCGATAGTAGAAACGCTCTTAGATTTTTTATTTTAGTAGTACTATTTCGGTGTCTGAGCGGGACTGCATAATGGCCTCAGAATCTTACTAGCAGAATGTAACATATTATAGTTAATAGACAGTAATTGCAGAATGCTGAAGACTGTGCACGAACAACTTTAAACTAACTTTAAATACATCGAAATTTCACCTACTGTTTTAGAAGTAGACAAAATAGAATGCTAGAGCCTGTAAACGCTCTTACGGACGGTCTGACACGTTTTGGGTATCATTTCGATAGTAGAAACGCTCTTTGATTTTTTTTATAGTAGTAGCGCTATTTCGGTGTCTGAACACGACTGCATAATGGCCTCAGAATGCTACTAGCAGAATGTAACATATTATAGTTAATAGACAGTAATTGCAGAATGCTGAAGACTGTGCACAAACAACTGTAAACTAACTTTAAATGCATAGGAATGGCACCTACTGTGTTAGAAGTAGACAAAATGGCATCTAGAGCCTGTAAAAGCTCTGACGGACGATCTGAGACGTTTTGGCTATCATTTCGATTGTAGATGTAGAAACGCTCTTAGATTTTTTATTTTAGTAGTACTATTTCGGTGTCTGAACACGACTGCATAATGGCCTCAGAATGCTACTCGCAGAATGTAACATATTATAATTAATAAACAGTAACTGCAGAATGCTAAAGACTGTACAGAAACAACTGTAAACTAACTTTAAATGGATCGGAATGGCATCTACTGTTTTAGAAGTAGACAAAATGGCATGCTAGAGCCTGTAAACGCTCTGACGGACGATCTGAGACGTTTTGGCTATCATTTCGATTGTAGATGTAGAAACGCTCTTAGATTTTTTATTTTAGTAGTACTATTTCGGTGTCTGAGCGGAACTGCATAATGGCCTCAGAATCTTACTAGCAGTATGTAACATATTATAGTTAATAGACAGTAATTGCAGAATGCTAAAGACTGTACAGAAACAACTTGAAATACATCGAAATGGCACCTACTGTTTTAGAAGTAAACATAATGGAATGCTAGAGCCTGTAAACGCTCTGACGGACGCTCTGACACGTTTTGGGTATCATTTCGATAGTAGAAACGCTCTTAGATTTTTTTTTATTTTAGTAGCTCTATTTCTATGTCTGAACACGATTGCATAATGGCCTCAGAATGCTACTAGCAGAATGTAACATATTATAATTAATAGACAGTAATTGCAGAATTCGAAAGACTGTACACAAACAACTGTAAACTAACTTTAAATGCATCGGAATGGCACCTACTGTTTTAGAAGTAGACAAAATGGCATCTAGAGCTTGTAAAAGCTCTGACGGACGATCTGAGACGTTTTGGCTATCATTTAGATTGTAGATGTAGAAACGCTCTTAGATTTTTTATTTTAGTAGTACTATTTCGGTGTCTGAGCGGGACTGCATAATGGCCTCAGAATCTTACTAGCAGTATGTAACATATTATAGTTAATAGACAGTAATTGCAGAATGCTAAAGACTGTACAGAAACAACTTTAAACTAACTTTAATTACATCGAAATGGCACCTACTGTTTTAGAAGTAGACAAAATGAAATGCTAGAGCCTGTAAACGCTCTTACGGACGGTCTGAGACGTTTTGGGTATCATTTCGATAGGAGAAACGCTCTTAGATTTTTTTTATTTTAGTAGTACTATTTCGGTGTCTGAACACGATTGCATAATGGCCTCAGAATGCTACTAGCAGAATGTAACATATTATAATTAATAGACAGTAATTGCAGAGTTCTAAAGACTGTACACAAACAACTGTAAACTAACTTTAAATGCATCAGAATGGCACTTACTGTTTTAGAAGTAGACAAAATGGCATCTAGAGCCTGTAAAAGCTCTGACGGACGATCTGAGACGTTTTGGCTATCATTTCGATTGTAGATGTAGAAACGCTCTTAGATTTTTTATTTTAGTAGTACTATTTCGGTGACTGAGCGGGACTGCATAATGGCCTCAGAATCTTACTAGCAGTATGTAACATATTATAGTTAATAGACAGTAATTGCAGAATGCTAAAGACTGTACAGAAACAACTTTAAACTAACTTTAAATACATCGAAATGGCACCTACTCTTTTAGAAGTAAACATAATAGAATGCTAGAGCCTGTAAACGCTCTTACGGACGGTCTGAGACGTTTTGGGTTTCATTTCGATAGGAGAAACGCTCTTAGATTTTTTTTATTTTAGTAGTACTATTTCGGTGTCTGAACATGATTGCATAATGGCCTCAGAATGCTACTAGCAGAATGTAACATATTATAATTAATAGACAGTAATTGCAGAATGCTAAAGATTGTACAGAAACAACTGCAAAATAACTTCAAAAGCTTCGGATTGGCATCTACTCTTTTAGAAGTAGACAAAATGACATGCTAGAGCCTGTTACCGTTGCTGACGGACGATCTGAGACGTTTTGGGTATCATTTCGATAGTAGAAACGTTCTTAGATTTTTTTATTTTAGTAGCACTATTTCGGTGTCTGAACACGGTTGCATAATGGCCTGAGAATGCTACTAACAATATATAACATATTATAATTAATAGACAGAAATTGCAGAATGCTAAAGGTTGTATAGAAACAACTGCAAAATAACTTCAAAGGCTTCGGATTGGCATCTACTGTTTAGAAGTAGACAAAATGACATGCTAGAGCCTGTTACCGTTCTGACGGACGATCTGAGACGTTTTGGGTATCCTTTCGATAGTAGAAACGCTCTTAGATTTTTTATTTTAGTAGTACTATTTCGGTGTCTGAGCGGGACTGCATAATGGCCTCAGAATCTTACTAGCAGAATGTAACATATTATAGTTAATAGACAGTAATTGCAGAATGCTGAAGACTGTGCACAAACAACTTTAAACTAACTTTAAATACATCGAAATGGCACCTACTGTTTTAGAAGTAGACAAAATAGAATGCTAGAGCCTGTAAACGCTCTTACGGACGGTCTGACACGTTTTGGGTATCATTTCGATAGTAGAAACGCTCTTAGATTTTTTTTATAGTAGTAGCACTATTTCGGTGTCTGAACACGACTGCATAATGGCCTCAGAATGCTACTCGCAGAATGTAACATATTATAATTAATAGACAGTAATTGCAGAATGCTAAAGGTTGTACAGAAACAACTGCAAAATAACTTCAAAGGCTTCGGATTGGGATCTACTGTTTTAGAAGTAGACAAAATGACATGCTAGAGCCTGTTACCGTTCTGACGGACGATCTGAGGCGTTTTGGGTATCCTTTCGATAATAGAAACGCTCTTAGATTTTTTATTTTAGTAGTACTATTTCGGTGTCTGAGCGGGACTGCATAATGGCCTCAGAATCTTACTAGCAGAATGTAACATATTATAGTTAATAGACAGTAATTGCAGAATGCTGCAGACTGTGCACAAACAACTTTAAACTAACTTTAAATACATCGAAATGGCACCTACTGTTTTAGAAGTAGACAAATTGGAATGCTAGAGCCTGTAAACGCTCTTACGGACGGTCTGACACGTTTTGGGTATCATTTCGATAGTAGAAACGCTCTTTGATTTTTTTTATAGTAGTAGCGCTATTTCGGTGTCTGAACACGACTGCATAATGGCCTCAGAATGCTACTAGCAGAATGTAACATATTATAGTTAATAGACAGTAATTGCAGAATGCTGAAGACTGTGCACAAACAACTTTAAACTAACTTTAAATACATCGAAATGGCACCTACTGTTTTAGAAGTAGACAAAATGGAATGCTAGAGCCTGTAAACGCTCTTACGGACGGTCTGACACGTTTTGGGTATCATTTCGATAGTAGAAACGCTCTTATATTTTTTTATTTTAGTAGCACTATTGCGGCGTCTGAACACGACTGCATAATGGCCTCAGAATGCTACTAGCAGAATGTAACATGTTATAATTAATAGACAGTAATTGCAGAATGCTAAAGACTGTACACAAACAACTGTAAACTAACTTTAAATGCATCGGAATGGCACCTACTGTTTTAGAAGTAGACAAAATGGCATGATAGAGCCTGTAAAAGCTCTGACGGACGATCTGAGACGTTTTGGCTATCATTTTGATTGTAGACGTAGAAACGCTCTTAGATTTTTTATTTTAGTAGCACTATTTTCGTGTCTGAGCACGACTGCATAATGGCTTCAGAATGCTACTCGCAGAATGTAACATATTATAATTAATAAACAGTAACTGCAGAATGCTAAAGACCGTACAGAAACAACTGTAAACTAACTTTAAATGGATCGGAGTGGCATCTACTATTTTAGAAGTAGACAAAATGGCATGCTAGAGCCTGTAAACGCTCTGACGGACGATCTGAGACGTTTTGGCTATCATTTAGATTGTAGATGTAGAAACGCTCTTAGATTTTTTATGTTAGTAGTACTATTTCGGTGTCTGAGCGGGACGCATAATGGCCTCAGAATCTTACTAGCACTATGTAACATATTATAGTTAATAGACAGTAATTGCAGAATGCTAAAGACTGTACAGAAACAACTTTAAACTAACTTTAAATACATCGAAATGGCACCTACTGTTTTAGAAGTAGACAAAATGGAATGCTAGAGCCTGTAAACGCTCTTACGGACGGTCTGACACGTTTTGGGTATCATTTCGATAGTAGAAACGCTCTTTAATTTTTTTTATTTTAGTAGCACTATTTCGGTGTCTGAACACGATTGCATAATGGCCTCAGAATGCTACTAGCAGAATGTAACATATATTATAATTAATAAACAGTAACTGCAGAATGCTAAAGACTGTACAGAAACATCTGTAAACTAACTTTAAATGGATCGGAATGGCATCTACTGTTTTAGAAGTAGACAAAATGGCATGCTAGAGCCTGTAAACGCTCTGACGGACGATCTGAGACGTTTTGGCTATCATTTCGATTGTAGATGTAGAAACGCTTTTAGATTTTTTATTTTAGTAGTACTATTTCGGTGTCTGAGCGGGACTGCATAATGGCCTCAGAATCTTACTAGCAGTATGTAACATATTATAGTTAATAGACAGTAATTGCAGAATGCTAAAGACTGTACAGAAACATCTTTAAACTAACTTTAAATACATCGAAATGGCACCTACTGTTTTAGAAGTAGACAAAATGGAATGCTAGAGCCTGTAAACGCTCTTACGGACGGTCTGACACGTTTTGGGTATCATTTCGATAGTAGAAACGCTCTTAGATTTTTTTTATTTTAGTAGCACTATTTCGGTGTCTGAACACGACTGCATAATGGCTTCAGAATGCTACTCGCAGAATGTAACATATTATAATTAATAAACAGTAACTGCAGAATGCTAAAGACTGTACAGAAACAACTGTAAACTAACTTTAAATGGATCGGAATGGCATCTACTGTTTTAGAAGTAGACAAAATGGCATGCTAGAGCCTGTAAACGCTCTGACGGACGATCTGAGACGTTTTGGCTATCATTTCGATTGTAGATGTAGAAACGCTCTTAGATTTTTTATTTTAGTAGTACTATTTCGGTGTCTGAGCGGAACTGCATAATGGCCTCAGAATCTTACTAGCAGTATGTAACATATTATAGTTAATAGACAGTAATTGCAGAATGCTAAAGACTGTACAGAAACAACTTGAAATACATCGAAATGGCACCTACTGTTTTAGAAGTAAACATAATGGAATGCTAGAGCCTGTAAACGCTCTTACGGACGGTCTGACACGTTTTGGGTATCATTTCGATAGTAGAAACGCTCTTAGATTTTTTTTATTTTAGTAGCACTATTTCGGTGTCTGAACACGACTGCATAATGGCTTCAGAATGCTACTCGCAGAATGTAACATATTATAATTAATAAACAGTAACTGCAGAATGCTAAAGACTGTACAGAAACAACTGTAAACTAATTTTAAATGCATCAGAATGGCACTTACTGTTTTAGAAGTAGACAAAATGGCATCTAGAGCCTGTAAAAGCTCTGACGGACGATCTGAGACGTTTTGGCTATCATTTCGATTGTAGATGTAGAAACGCTCTTAGATTTTTTATTTTAGTAGTACTATTTCGGTGACTGAGCGGGACTGCATAATGGCCTCAGAATCTTACTAGCAGTATGTAACATATTATAGTTAATAGACAGTAATTGCAGAATGCTAAAGACTGTACAGAAACAACTTTAAACTAACTTTAAATACATCGAAATGGCACCTACTCTTTTAGAAGTAAACATAATAGAATGCTAGAGCCTGTAAACGCTCTTACGGACGGTCTGAGACGTTTTGGGTATCATTTCGATAGGAGAAACGCTCTTAGATTTTTTTTATTTTAGTAGTACTATTTCGGTGTCTGAACATGATTGCATAATGGCCTCAGAATGCTACTAGCAGAATGTAACATATTATAATTAATAGACAGTAATTGCAGAATGCTAAAGATTGTACAGAAACAACTGCAAAATAACTTCAAAAGCTTCGGATTGGCATCTACTCTTTTAGAAGTAGACAAAATGACATGCTAGAGCCTGTTACCGTTGCTGACGGACGATCTGAGACGTTTTGGGTATCATTTCGATAGTAGAAACGTTCTTAGATTTTTTTTATTTTAGTAGCACTATTTCGGTGTCTGAACACGATTGCATAATGGCCTCAGAATGCTACTAGCAGAATGTAACATATATTATAATTAATAAACAGTAACTGCAGAATGCTAAAGACTGTACAGAAACATCTGTAAACTAACTTTAAATGGATCGGAATGGCATCTACTGTTTTAGAAGTAGACAAAATGGCATGCTAGAGCCTGTAAACGCTCTGACGGACGATCTGAGACGTTTTGGCTATCATTTCGATTGTAGATGTAGAAACGCTCTTAGATTTTTTATTTTAGTAGTACTATTTCGGTGTCTGAGCGGGACTGCATAATGGCCTCAGAATCTTACTAGCAGTATGTAACATATTATAGTTAATAGACAGTAATTGCAGAATGCTAAAGACTGTACAGAAACAACTTTAAACTAACTTTAAATACATCGAAATGGCACCTACTGTTTTAGAAGTAGACAAAATGGGATGCTAGAGCCTGTAAACGCTCTTACGGACGGTCTGACACGTTTTGGGTATCATTTCGATAGTAGAAACGCTCTTAGATTTTTTTTATTTTAGTAGCACTATTTCGGTGTCTGAACACGACTGCATAATGGCTTCAGAATGCTACTCGCAGAATGTAACATATTATAATTAATAAACAGTAACTGCAGAATGCTAAAGACTGTACAGAAACAACTGTAAACTAACTTTAAATGGATCGGAATGGCATCTACTGTTTTAGAAGTAGACAAAATGGCATGCTAGAGCCTGTAAACGCTCTGACGAACGATCTGAGACGTTTTGGCTATCATTTCGATTGTAGCTGTAGAAACGCTCTTAGATTTTTTATTTTAGTAGTACTATTTCGGTGTCTGAGCGGGACTGCATAATGGCCTCAGAATCTTACTAGCAGTATGTAACATATTATAGTTAATAGACAGTAATTGCAGAATGCTAAAGACTGTACAGAAACAACTTTAAACTAACTTTAACTACATCGAAATGGCACGTACTCTTTTAGAAGTAAACATAATGGAATGCTAGAGCCTGTAAACGCTCTGACGGACGCTCTGACACGTTTTGGGTATCATTTCGATAGTAGAAACGCTCGTAGATTTTTTTTATTTTAGTAGCACTATTTCTATGTCTGAACACGATTGCATAATGGCCTCAGAATGCTACTAGCAGAATGTAACATATTATAATTAATAGACAGTAATTGCAGAATTCGAAAGACTGTACACAAACAACTGTAAACTAACTTTAAATGCATCGGAATGGCACCTACTGTTTTAGAAGTAGACAAAATGGCATCTAGAGCTTGTAAAAGCTCTGACGGACGATCTGAGACGTTTTGGCTATCATTTAGATTGTAGATGTAGAAACGCTCTTAGATTTTTTATTTTAGTAGTACTATTTCGGTGTCTGAGCGGGACTGCATAATGGCCTCAGAATCTTACTAGCAGTATGTAACATATTATAGTTAATAGACAGTAATTCCAGAATGCTAAAGACTGTACAGAAACAACTTTAAACTAACTTTAAATACATCGAAATGGCACCTACTGTTTTAGAAGTAGACAAAATGGAATGCTAGAGCCTGTAAACGCTCTGACGGACGGTCTGACACGTTTTGGGTATCATTTCGATAGTAGAAACGCTCTTAGATTTTTTTATTTTAGTAGCACTATTTCGGTGTCTGAACACGACTGCTTAATGGCCTCAGAATGCTACTAGCAGAATGTAACATATTATAATTAATAGACAGTAATTGCAGAATGGTAAAGACTGTGCACAAACAACTTTAAACTAACTTTAAATACATTGAAATGGCACCTACTCTTTTAGAAGTAAACATAATGGAATGCTAGAGCCTGTAAACGCTCTGACGGACGGTCTGACACGTTTTGGGTATCATTTCGATAGTAGAAACGCTCTTAGATTTTTTTTATTTTAGTAGTACTATTTCGGTGTCTGAACACGATTGCATAATGGCCTCAGAATGCTACTAGCAGAATGTAACATATTATAATTAATAGAGAGTAATTGCAGAGTTCTAAAGACTGTACACAAACAACTGTAAACTAACTTTAAATGCATCGGAATGGCACTTACTGTTTTAGAAGTAGACAAAATGGCATCTAGAGCCTGTAAAAGCTCTGACGGACGATCTGAGACGTTTTGGCTATCATTTCGATTGTAGATGTAGAAACGCTCTTAGATTTTTTATTTTAGTAGTACTATTTCGGTGACTGAGCGGGACTGCATAATGGCCTCAGAATCTTACTAGCAGTATGTAACATATTATAGTTAATAGACAGTAATTGCAGAATGCTAAAGACTGTACAGAAACAACTTTAAACTAACTTTAAATACATCGAAATGGCACCTACTGTTTTAGAAGTAGACAAAATGGAATGCTAGAGCCTGTAAACGCTCTGACGGACGGTCTGACACGTTTTGGGTATCATTTCGATAGTAGAAACGCTCTTAGATTTTTTTTATTTTAGTAGTACTATTTCGGTGTCTGAACACGATTGCATAATGGCCTCAGAATGCTACTAGCAGAATGTAACATATTATAATTAACAGACAGTAATTGCAGAATGCTAAAGATTGTACAGAAACAACTGCAAAATAACTTCAAAAGCTTCGGATTGGCATCTACTCTTTTAGAAGTAGACAAAATGACATGCTAGAGCCTGTTACCGTTGCTGACGGACGATCTGAAACGTTTTGGGTATCATTTCGATAGTAGAAACGTTCTTAGATTTTTTTATTTTAGTAGCACTATTTCGGTGTCTGAACACGGTTGCATAATGGCCTGAGAATGCTACTAACAATATATAACATATTATAATTAATAGACAGTAATTGCAGAATGCTAAAGGTTGTATAGAAACAACTGCAAAATAACTTCAAAGGCTTCGGATTGGCATCTACTGTTTAGAAGTAGACAAAATGACATGCTAGAGCCTGTTACCGTTCTGACGGACGATCTGAGACGTTTTGGGTATCCTTTCGATAGTAGAAACGCTCTTAGATTTTTTATTTTAGTAGTACTATTTCGGTGTCTGAGCGGGACTGCATAATGGCCTCAGAATCTTACTAGCAGAATGTAACATATTATAGTTAATAGACAGTAATTGCAGAATGCTGAAGACTGTGCACAAACAACTTTAAACTAACTTTAAATACATCGAAATGGCACCTACTGTTTTAGAAGTAGACAAAATAGAATGCTAGAGCCTGTAAACGCTCTTACGGACGGTCTGACACGTTTTGGGTATCATTTCGATAGTAGAAACGCTCTTAGATTTTTTTTATAGTAGTAGCACTATTTCGGTGTCTGAACACGACTGCATAATGGCCTCAGAATGCTACTCGCAGAATGTAACATATTATAATTAATAGACAGTAATTGCAGAATGCTAAAGGTTGTACAGAAACAACTGCAAAATAACTTCAAAGGCTTCGGATTGGGATCTACTGTTTTAGAAGTAGACAAAATGACATGCTAGAGCCTGTTACCGTTCTGACGGACGATCTGAGGCGTTTTGGGTATCCTTTCGATAATAGAAACGCTCTTAGATTTTTTATTTTAGTAGTACTATTTCGGTGTCTGAGCGGGACTGCATAATGGCCTCAGAATCTTACTAGCAGAATGTAACATATTATAGTTAATAGACAGTAATTGCAGAATGCTGAAGACTGTGCACAAACAACTTTAAACTAACTTTAAATACATCGAAATGGCACCTACTGTTTTAGAAGTAGACAAATTGGAATGCTAGAGCCTGTAAACGCTCTTACGGACGGTCTGACACGTTTTGGGTATCATTTCGATAGTAGAAACGCTCTTGTATTTTTTTATTTTAGTAGCACTATTGCGGCGTCTGAACACGACTGCATAATGGCCTCAGAATGCTACTAGCAGAATGTAACATGTTATAATTAATAGACAGTAATTGCAGAATGCTAAAGACTGTACACAAACAACTGTAAACTAACTTTAAATGCATCGGAATGGCACCTACTGTTTTAGAAGTAGACAAAATGGCATGCTAGAGCCTGTAAACGCTCTGACGGACGATCTGAGACGTTTTGGCTATCATTTTGATTGTAGATGTAGAAACGCTCTTAGATTTTTTATTTTAGTAGCACTATTTTCGTGTCTGAGCACGACTGCATAATGGCTTCAGAATGCTACTCGCAGAATGTAACATATTATAATTAATAAACAGTAACTGCAGAATGCTAAAGACCGTACAGAAACAACTGTAAACTAACTTTAAATGGATCGGAGTGGCATCTACTATTTTAGAAGTAGACAAAATGGCATGCTAGAGCCTGTAAACGCTCTGACGGACGATCTGAGACGTTTTGGCTATCATTTCGATTGTAGATGTAGAAACGCTCTTAGATTTTTTTTTAGTAGCACTATTTTGGTGTCTGAGCACGACTCCATAATGGCTTCAGAATGCTACTCGCAGAATGTAACATATTATAATTAATAGACAGTAATTGCAGAATGCTAAAGACTATACAGAAACAACTGTAAACTAACTTTAAATAATCGGGATGGCACCTACCGTTTTAGTACAGACGTTTTGGGTATCCTTTCGATAGTAGAAACGCTCTTAGATTTTTTATTTTAGTAGTACTATTTCGGTGTCTGAGCGGGACTGCATAATGGCCTCAGAATCTTACTAGCAGAATGTAACATATTATAGTTAATAGACAGTAATTGCAGAATGCTGAAGACTGTGCACAAACAACTTTAAACTAACTTTAAATACATCGAAATGGCACCTACTGTTTTAGAAGTAGACAAAATAGAATGCTGGAGCCTGTAAACGCTCTTACGGACGGTCTGACACGTTTTGGGTATCATTTCGATAGTAGAAACGCTCTTAGATATTTTATTTTAGTAGTACTATTTCGGTGTCTGAGCGGGACTGCATAATGGCCTCAGAATCTTACTAGCAGAATGTAACATATTATAGTTAATAGACAGTAATTGCAGAATGCTGAAGACTGTGCACAAACAACTTTAAACTAACTTTAAATACATCGAAATGGCACCTACTGTTTTAGAAGTAGACAAAATGGAATGCTAGAGCCTGTAAACGCTCTTACGGACGGTCTGACACGTTTTGGGTATCATTTCGATAGTAGAAACGCTCTTAGATTTTTTTTATAGTAGTAGCGGTGTCTGAACACGACTGCATAATGGCCTCAGAATGCTACTAGCAGAATGTAACATGTTATAATTAATAGACAGTAATTGCAGAATGCTAAAGACTGTACACAAACAACAGTAAACTAACTTTAAATGCATCGGAATGGCACCTACTGTTTTAGAAGTAGACAAAATGGCATGATAGAGCCTGTAAAAGCTCTGACGGACGATCTGAGACGTTTTGGCTATTATTTTGATTGTAGATGTAGAAATGCTCTTAGATTTTTTATTTTAGTAGCACTATTTTCGTGTCTGAGCACGACTGCATAATGGCTTCAGAATGCTACTCGCAGAATGTAACATATTATAATTAATAAACAGTAACTGCAGAATGCAAAAGACCGTACAGAAACAACTGTAAACTAACTTTAAATGGATCGGAGTGGCATCTACTATTTTAGAAGTAGACAAAATGGCATGCTAGAGCCTGTAAACGCTCTGACGGACGATCTGAGACGTTTTGGCTATCATTTAGATTGTAGATGTAGAAACGCTCTTAGATTTTTTATTTTAGTTGCACTATTTCGGTGTCTGAGCGGGACGCATAATGGCCTCAGAATCTTACTAGCACTATGTAACATATTATAGTTAATAGACAGTAATTGCAGAATGCTAAAGACTGTACAGAAACAACTTTAAACTAACTTTAAATACATCGAAATGGCACCTACTGTTTTAGAAGTAGACAAAATGGAATGCTAGAGCCTGTAAACGCTCTTACGGACGGTCTGACACGTTTTGGGTATCATTTCGATAGTAGAAACGCTCTTAGATTTTTTTTATTTTAGTAGCACTATTTCGGTGTCTGAACACGATTGCATAATGGCCTCAGAATGCTACTAGCAGAATGTAACATATATTATAATTAATAAACAGTAACTGCAGAATGCTAAAGACTGTACAGAAACATCTGTAAACTAACTTTAAATGGATCGGAATGGCATCTACTGTTTTAGAAGTAGACAAAATGGCATGCTAGAGCCTGTAAACGCTCTGACGGACGATCTGAGACGTTTTGGCTATCATTTCGATTGTAGATGTAGAAACGCTCTTAGATTTTTTATTTTAGTAGCACTATTTCGGTGTCTGAGCGGGACTGCATAATGGCCTCAAAATCTTACTAGCAGTATGTAACATATTATAGTTAATAGACAGTAATTGCAGAATGCTAAAGACTGTACAGAAACAACTTTAAACTAACTTTAAATACATCGAAATGGCACCTACTGTTTTAGAAGTAGACAAAATAGAATGCTGGAGCCTGTAAACGCTCTTACGGACGGTCTGACACGTTTTGGGTATCATTTCGATAGTAGAAACGCTCTTAGATATTTTATTTTAGTAGTACTATTTCGGTGTCTGAGCGGGACTGCATAATGGCCTCAGAATCTTACTAGCAGAATGTAACATATTATAGTTAATAGACAGTAATTGCAGAATGCTGAAGACTGTGCACAAACAACTTTAAACTAACTTTAAATACATCGAAATGGCACCTACTGTTTTAGAAGTAGACAAAATGGAATGCTAGAGCCTGTAAACGCTCTTACGGACGGTCTGACACGTTTTGGGTATCATTTCGATAGTAGAAACGCTCTTAGATTTTTTTTATAGTAGTAGCGGTGTCTGAACACGATTGCATAATGGCCTCAGAATGCTACTAGCAGAATGTAACATGTTATAATTAATAGACAGTAATTGCAGAATGCTAAAGACTGTACACAAACAACAGTAAACTAACTTTAAATGCATCGGAATGGCACCTACTGTTTTAGAAGTAGACAAAATGGCATGATAGAGCCTGTAAAAGCTCTGACGGACGATCTGAGACGTTTTGGCTATTATTTTGATTGTAGATGTAGAAATGCTCTTAGATTTTTTATTTTAGTAGCACTATTTTCGTGTCTGAGCACGACTGCATAATGGCTTCAGAATGCTACTCGCAGAATGTAACATATTATAATTAATAAACAGTAACTGCAGAATGCAAAAGACCGTACAGAAACAACTGTAAACTAACTTTAAATGGATCGGAGTGGCATCTACTATTTTAGAAGTAGACAAAATGGCATGCTAGAGCCTGTAAACGCTCTGACGGACGATCTGAGACGTTTTGGCTATCATTTAGATTGTAGATGTAGAAACGCTCTTAGATTTTTTATTTTAGTTGCACTATTTCGGTGTCTGAGCGGGACGCATAATGGCCTCAGAATCTTACTAGCACTATGTAACATATTATAGTTAATAGACAGTAATTGCAGAATGCTAAAGACTGTACAGAAACAACTTTAAACTAACTTTAAATACATCGAAATGGCACCTACTGTTTTAGAAGTAGACAAAATGGAATGCTAGAGCCTGTAAACGCTCTTACGGACGGTCTGACACGTTTTGGGTATCATTTCGATAGTAGAAACGCTCTTAGATTTTTTTTATTTTAGTAGTACTATTTCGGTGTCTGAACACGATTGCATAATGGCCTCAGAATGCTACTAGCAGAATGTAACATATTATAATTAACAGACAGTAATTGCAGAATGCTAAAGATTGTACAGAAACAACTGCAAAATAACTTCAAAAGCTTCGGATTGGCATCTACTCTTTTAGAAGTAGACAAAATGACATGCTAGAGCCTGTTACCGTTGCTGACGGACGATCTGAAACGTTTTGGGTATCATTTCGATAGTAGAAACGTTCTTAGATTTTTTTATTTTAGTAGCACTATTTCGGTGTCTGAACACGGTTGCATAATGGCCTGAGAATGCTACTAACAATATATAACATATTATAATTAATAGACAGTAATTGCAGAATGCTAAAGGTTGTATAGAAACAACTGCAAAATAACTTCAAAGGCTTCGGATTGGCATCTACTCTTTTAGAAGTAGACAAAATGACATGCTAGAGCCTGTTACCGTTGCTGACGGACGATCTGAAACGTTTTGGGTATCCTTTCGATAATAGAAACGCTCTTAGATTTTTTATTTTAGTAGTACTATTTCGGTGTCTGAGCGGGACTGCATAATGGCCTCAGAATCTTACTAGCAGAATGTAACATATTATAGTTAATAGACAGTAATTGCAGAATGCTGAAGACTGTGCACAAACAACTTTAAACTAACTTTAAATACATCGAAATGGCACCTACTGTTTTAGAAGTAGACAAAATGGAATGCTAGAGCCTGTAAACGCTCTTACGGACGGTCTGACACGTTTTGGGTATCATTTCGATAGTAGAAACGCTCTTATATTTTTTTATTTTAGTAGCACTATTGCGGCGTCTGAACACGACTGCATAATGGCCTCAGAATGCTACTAGCAGAATGTAACATGTTATAATTAATAGACAGTAATTGCAGAATGCTAAAGACTGTACACAAACAACTGTAAACTAACTTTAAATGCATCGGAATGGCACCTACTGTTTTAGAAGTAGACAAAATGGCATGATAGAGCCTGTAAAAGCTCTGACGGACGATCTGAGACGTTTTGGCTATCATTTTGATTGTAGATGTAGAAACGCTCTTAGATTTTTTATTTTAGTAGCACTATTTTCGTGTCTGAGCACGACTGCATAATGGCTTCAGAATGCTACTCGCAGAATGTAACATATTATAATTAATAAACAGTAACTGCAGAATGCTAAAGACCGTACAGAAACAACTGTAAACTAACTTTAAATGGATCGGAGTGGCATCTACTATTTTAGAAGTAGACAAAATGGCATGCTAGAGCCTGTAAACGCTCTGACGGACGATCTGAGACGTTTTGGCTATCATTTCGATTGTAGATGTAGAAACGCTCTTAGATTTTTTATTTTAGTAGCACTATTTTGGTGTCTGAGCACGACTGCATAATGGCTTCAGAATGCTACTCGCAGAATGTAACATATTATAATTAATAGACAGTAATTGCAGAATGCTAAAGACTATACAGAAACAACTGTAAACTAACTTTAAATAATCGGGATGGCACCTACTGTTTTAGTACAGACGTTTTGGGTATCCTTTCGATAGTAGAAACGCTCTTAGATTTTTTATTTTAGTCGTACTATTTCGGTGTCTGAGCGGGACTGCATAATGGCCTTAGAATCTTACTAGCAGAATGTAACATATTATAGTTAATAGACAGTAATTGCAGAATGCTGAAGACTGTGCACAAACAACTTTAAACTAACTTTAAATACATCGAAATGGCACCTACTGTTTTAGAAGTAGACAAAATAGAATGCTAGAGCCTGTAAACGCTCTTACGGACGGTCTGACACGTTTTGGGTATCATTTCGATAGTAGAAACGCTCTTAGATTTTTTATTTTAGTAGTACTATTTCGGTGTCTGAGCGGGACTGCATAATGGCCTCAGAATCTTACTAGCAGAATGTAACATATTATAGTTAATAGACAGTAATTGCAGAATGCTGAAGACTGAGCACAAACAACTTTAAACTAACTTTAAATACATCGAAATGGCACCTACTGTTTTAGAAGTAGACAAAATAGAATGCTAGAGCCTGTAAACGCTCTTACGGACGGTCTGACACGTTTTGGGTGTCATTTCGATAGTAGAAACGCTCTTAGATTTTTTTTATAGTAGTAGCACTATTTCGGTGTCTGAACACGACTGCATAATGACCTCAGAATGCTACTAGCAGAATGTAACATATTATAGTTAATAGACAGTAATTGCAGAATGCTAAAGACTGTACAGAAACAACTTTAAACTAACTTTAAATACATCGAAATGGCACCTACTGTTTTAGAAGTAGACAAAATGGAATGCTAGAGCCTGTAAACGCTCTTACGGACGGTCTGACACGTTTTGGGTATCATTTCGATAGTAGAAACGCTCTTAGATTTTTTTTATTTTAGTAGCACTATTTCGGTGTCTGAACACGACTGCATAATGGCTTCAGAATGCTACTCGCAGAATGTAACATATTATAATTAATAAACAGTAACTGCAGAATGCTAAAGACTGTACAGAAACATCTGTAAACTAACTTTAAATGGATCGGAATGGCATCTACTGTTTTAGAAGTAGATAAAATGGCATGCTAGAGCCTGTAAACGCTCTGACGGACGATCTGAGACGTTTTGGCTATCATTTCGATTGTAGATGTAGAAACGCTCTTAGATTTTTTATTTTAGAAGTACTATTTCGGTGTCTGAGCGGAACTGCATAATGGCCTCAGAATCTTACTAGCAGTATGTAACATATTATAGTTAATAGACAGTAATTGCAGAATGCTAAAGACTGTACAGAAACAACTTTAAATACATCGAAATGGCACCTACTGTTTTAGAAGTAGACAAAATAGAATGCTAGAGCCTGTAAACGCTCTTACGGACGGTCTGACACGTTTTGGGTATCATTTCGATAGTAGAAACGCTCTTAGATTTTTTTTATAGTAGTAGCACTATTTCGGTGTCTGAACACGACTGCATAATGGCCTCAGAATGCTACTCGCAGAATGTAACATATTATAATTAATAGACAGTAATTGCAGAATGCTAAAGGTTGTACAGAAACAACTGCAAAATAACTTCAAAGGCTTCGGATTGGGATCTACTGTTTTAGAAGTAGACAAAATGACATGCTAGAGCCTGTTACCGTTCTGACGGACGATCTGAGACGTTTTGGGTATCCTTTCGATAATAGAAACGCTCTTAGATTTTTTATTTTAGTAGTACTATTTCGGTGTCTGAGCGGGACTGCATAATGGCCTCAGAATCTTACTAGCAGAATGTAACATATTATAGTTAATAGACAGTAATTGCAGAATGTTGAAGACTGTGCACAAACAACTTTAAACTAACTTTAAATACATCGAAATGGCACCTACTGTTTTAGAAGTAGACAAAATGGAATGCTAGAGCCTGTAAACGCTCTTACGGACGGTCTGACACGTTTTGGGTATCATTTCGATAGTAGAAACGCTCTTGTATTTTTTTATTTTAGTAGCACTATTGCGGCGTCTGAACACGACTGCATAATGGACTCAGAATGCTACTAGCAGAATGTAACATGTTATAATTAATAGACAGTAATTGCAGAATGCTAAAGACTGTACACAAACAACTGTAAACTAACTTTAAATGCATCGGAATGGCACCTACTGTTTTAGAAGTAGACAAAATGGCATGATAGAGCCTGTAAAAGCTCTGACGGACGATCTGAGACGTTTTGGCTATCATTTTGATTGTAGATGTAGAAACGCTCTTAGATTTTTTATTTTAGTAGCACTATTTTCGTGTCTGAGCACGGCTGCATAATGGCTTCAGAATGCTACTCGCAGAATGTAACATATTATAATTAATAAACAGTAACTGCAGAATGCTAAAGACCGTACAGAAACAACTGTAAACTAACTTTAAATGGATCGGAGTGGCATCTACTATTTTAGAAGTAGACAAAATGGCATGCTAGAGCCTGTAAACGCTCTGACGGACGATCTGAGACGTTTTGGCTATCATTTCGATTGTAGATGTAGAAACGCTCTTAGATTTTTTATTTTAGTAGCACTATTTTGGTGTCTGAGCACGACTGCATAATGGCTTCAGAATGCTACTCGCAGAATGTAACATATTATAATTAATAGACAGTAATTGCAGAATGCTAAAGACTATACAGAAACAACTGTAAACTAACTTTAAATAATCGGGATGGCACCTACTGTTTTAGTACAGACGTTTTGGGTATCCTTTCGATAGTAGAAACGCTCTTAGATTTTTTATTTTAGTAGTACTATTTCGGTGTCTGAGCGGGACTGCATAATGGCCTCAGAATCTTACTAGCAGAATGTTACATATTATAGTTAATAGACAGTAATTGCAGAATGCTGAAGACTGTGCACAAACAACTTTAAACTAACTTTAAATACATCGAAATGGCACCTACTGTTTTAGAAGTAGACAAAATAGAATGCTAGAGCCTGTAAACGCTCTTACGGACGGTCTGACACGTTTTGGGTATCATTTCGATAGTAGAAACGCTCTTAGATTTTTTGTTTTAGTAGTACTATTTCGGTGTCTGAGCGGGACTGCATAATGGCCTCAGAATCTTACTAGCAGAATGTAACATATTATAGTTAATAGACAGTAATTGCAGAATGCTGAAGACTGAGCACAAACAACTTTAAACTAACTTTAAATACATCGAAATGGCACCTACTGTTTTAGAAGTAGACAAAATGGAATGCTAGAGCCTGTAAACGCTCTTACGGACGGTCTGACACGTTTTGGGTATCATTTCGATAGTAGAAACGCTCTTAGATTTTTTTTATAGTAGTAGCACTATTTCGGTGTCTGAACACGACTGCATAATGGCCTCAGAATGCTACTAGCAGAATGTAACATGTTATAATTAATAGACAGTAATTGCAGAATGGTAAAGACTGTACACAAACAACAGTAAACTAACTTTAAATGCATTGGAATGGCACCTACTGTTTTAGAAGTAGACAAAATGGCATGATAGAGCCTGTAAAAGCTCTGACGGACGATCTGAGACGTTTTGGCTATTATTTTGATTGTAGATGTAGAAATGCTCTTAGATTTTTTATTTTAGTAGCACTATTTTCGTGTCTGAGCACGACTGCATAATGGCTTCAGAATGCTACTCGCAGAATGTAACATATTATAATTAATAGACAGTAATTGCAGAATGCTAAAGACTATACAGAAACAACTGTAAACTAACTTTAAATAATCGGGATGGCACCTACTGTTTTAGTACAGACGTTTTGGGTATCCTTTCGATAGTAGAAACGCTCTTAGATTTTTTATTTTAGTAGTACTATTTCGGTGTCTGAGCGGGACTGCATAATGGCCTCGGAATCTTACTAGCAGTATGTAACATATTATAGTTAATAGACAGTAATTGCAGAATGCTAAAGACTGTACAGAAACAACTTTAAACTAACTTTAAATACATCGAAATGGCACCTACTGTTTTAGAAGTAGACAAAATGGAATGCTAGAGCCTGTAAACGCTCTTACGGACGGTCTGACACGTTTTGGGTATCATTTCGATAGTAGAAACGCTCTTAGATTTTTTTTATTTTAGTAGCACTATTTCGGTGTCTGAACACGACTGCATAATGGCTTCAGAATGCTACTCGCAGAATGTAACATATTATAATTAATAAACAGTAACTGCAGAATGCTAAAGACTGTACAGAAACAACTGTAAACTAACTTTAAATGGATCGGAATGGCATCTACTGTTTTAGAAGTAGACAAAATGGCATGCTAGAGCCTGTAAACGCTCTGACGGACGATCTGAGACGTTTTGGCTATCATTTCGATTGTAGATGTAGAAACGCTCTTAGATTTTTTATTTTAGTAGTACTATTTCGGTGTCTGAGCGGAACTGCATAATGGCCTCAGAATCTTACTAGCAGTATGTAACATATTATAGTTAATAGACAGTAATTGCAGAATGCTAAAGACTGTACAGAAACAACTTTAAATACATCGAAATAGCACCTACTGTTTTAGAAGTAGACAAAATGGAATGCTAGAGCCTGTAAACGCTCTTACGGACGGTCTGACACGTTTTGGGTATCATTTCGATAGTAGAAACGCTCTTAGATTTTTTTTATAGTAGTAGCACTATTTCGGTGTCTGAACACGACTGCATAATGGCCTCAGAATGCTACTCGCAGAATGTAACATATTATAATTAATAGACAGTAATTGCAGAATGCTAAAGGTTGTACAGAAACAACTGCAAAATAACTTCAAAGGCTTCGGATTGGGATCTACTGTTTTAGAAGTAGACAAAATGACATGCTAGAGCCTGTTACCGTTCTGACGGACGATCTGAGACGTTTTGGCTATTATTTCGATTGTAGATGTAGAAACGCTCTTAGATTTTTTATTTTAGTAGTACTATTTCGGTGTCTGAGCGGAACTGCATAATGGCCTCAGAATCTTACTAGCAGTATGTAACATATTATAGTTAATAGACAGTAATTGCAGAATGCTAAAGACTGTACAGAAACAACTTTAAATACATCGAAATGGCACCTACTGTTTTAGAAGTAGACAAAATGGAATGCTAGAGCCTGTAAACGCTCTTACGGATGGTCTGACACATTTTGGGTATTATTTCGATAGTAGAAACGCTCTTAGATTTTTTTTTATTTTAGTAGCACTATTTCGGTGTCTGAACACGATTGCATAATGGCCTCAGAATGCTACTAGCAGAATGTAACATATTATAATTAATAGACAGTAATTGCAGAATGGTAAAGACTGTGCACAAACAACTTCAAACTAACTTTAAATACATCGAAATGGCACGTACTTTTTTAGAAGTAAACATATTGGAATGCTAGAGCCTGTAAACGCTCTGACGGACGCTCTGACACGTTTTGGGTATCATTTCGATAGTAGAAACGCTCTTAGATTTTTTTTATTTTAGTAGCACTATTTCGGTGTCTGAACACGATTGCATAATGGCCTCAGAATGCTACTAGCAGAATGTAACATATTATAATTAATAGACAGTAATTGCAGAATTCTAAAGACTGTACACAAACAACTTTAAACTAACTTTAAATACATTGAAATGGCACCTACTCTTTTAGAAGTAAACATAATGGAATGCTAGAGCCTGTAAACGCTCTTACGGATGGTCTGACACATTTTGGGTATCATTTCGATAGTAGAAACGCTCTTAGATTTTTTTTATTTTAGTAGCACTATTTCGGTGTCTGAACACGCTTGCATAATGGCCTCAGAATGGTACTAGCAGAATGTAACATATTATAATTAATAGACAGTAATTGCAGAATGGTAAAGACTGTGCACAAACAACTTCAAACTAACTTTAAATACATCGAAATGGCACGTACTCTTTTAGAAGTAAACATAATGGAATGCTAGAGCCTGTAAACGCTCTGACGGACGGTCTGACACGTTTTGGGTATCATTTCGATAGTAGAAACGCTCTTAGATTTTTTTTATTTTAGTAGTACTATTTCGGTGTCTGAACACGATTGCATAATGGCCTCAGAATGCTACTAGCAGAATGTAACATATTATAATTAATAGACAGTAATTGCAGAGTTCTAAAGACTGTACACAAACAACTGTAAACTAACTTTAAATGCAGCGGAATGGCACTTACTGTTTTAGAAGTAGACAAAATGGCATCTAGAGCCTGTAAAAGCTCTGACGGACGATCTGAGACGTTTTGGCTATCATTTCGATTGTAGATGTAGAAACGCTCTTAGATTTTTTATTTTAGTAGTACTATTTCGGTGACTGAGCGGGACTGCATAATGGCCTCAGAATCTTACTAGCAGTATGTAACATATTATAGTTAATAGACAGTAATTGCAGAATGCTAAAGACTGTACAGAAACAACTTTAAATACATCGAAATGGCACCTACTGTTTTAGAAGTAGACAAAATGGAATGCTAGAGCCTGTAAACGCTCTTACGGACGGTCTGACACGTTTTGGGTATCATTTCGATAGTAGAAACGCTCTTAGATTTTTTTTATTTTAGTAGCACTATTTCGGTGTCTGAACACGACTGCATAATGGCTTCAGAATGCTACTCGCAGAATGTAACATATTATAATTAATAAACAGTAACTGCAGAATGCTAAAGACTGTACAGAAACAACTGTAAACTAACTTTAAATGGATCGGAATGGCATCTACTGTTTTAGAAGTAGACAAAATGGCATGCTAGAGCCTGTAAACGCTCTGACGGACGATCTGAGACGTTTTGGCTATCATTTCGATTGTAGATGTAGAAACGCTCTTAGATTTTTTATTTTAGTAGTACTATTTCGGTGTCTGAGCGGAACTGCATAATGGCCTCAGAATCTTACTAGCAGTATGTAACATATTATAGTTAATAGACAGTAATTGCAGAATGCTAAAGACTGTACAGAAACAACTTTAAATACAACGAAATAGCACCTACTGTTTTAGAAGTAGACAAAATAGAATGCTAGAGCCTGTAAACGCTCTTACGGACGGTCTGACACGTTTTGGGTATCATTTCGATAGTAGAAACGCTCTTAGATTTTTTTTATAGTAGTAGCACTATTTCGGTGTCTGAACACGACTGCATAATGGCCTCAGAATGCTACTCGCAGAATGTAACATATTATAATTAATAGACAGTAATTGCAGAATGCTAAAGGTTGTACAGAAACAACTGCAAAATAACTTCAAAGGCTTCCGATTGGGATCTACTGTTTTAGAAGTAGACAAAATGACATGCTAGAGCCTGTTACCGTTCTGACGGACGATCTGAGACGTTTTGGCTATCATTTCGATTGTAGATGTAGAAACGCTCTTAGATTTTTTATTTTAGTAGTACTATTTCGGTGTCTGAGCGGAACTGCATAATGGCCTCAGAATCTTACTAGCAGTATGTAACATATTATAGTTAATAGACAGTAATTGCAGAATGCTAAAGACTGTACAGAAACAACTTTAAATACATCGAAATGGCACCTACTGTTTTAGAAGTAGACAAAATGGAATGCTAGAGCCTGTAAACGCTCTTACGGATGGTCTGACACATTTTGGGTATTATTTCGATAGTAGAAACGCTCTTAGATTTTTTTTTATTTTAGTAGCACTATTTCGGTGTCTGAACACGATTGCATAATGGCCTCAGAATGCTACTAGCAGAATGTAACATATTATAATTAATAGACAGTAATTGCAGAATGGTAAAGACTGTGCACAAACAACTTCAAACTAATTTTAAATACATCGAAATGGCACGTACTTTTTTAGAAGTAAACATAATGGAATGCTAGAGCCTGTAAACGCTCTGACGGACGCTCTGACACGTTTTGGGTATCATTTCGATAGTAGAAACGCTCTTAGATTTTTTTTATTTTAGTAGCACTATTTCGGTGTCTGAACACGATTGCATAATGGCCTCAGAATGCTACTAGCAGAATGTAACATATTATAATTAATAGACAGTAATTGCAGAATTCTAAAGACTGTACACAAACAACTTTATACTAACTTTAAATACATTGAAATGGCACCTACTCTTTTAGAAGTAAACATAATGGAATGCTAGAGCCTGTAAACGCTCTTACGGATGGTCTGACACATTTTGGGTATCATTTCGATAGTAGACACGCTCTTAGATTTTTTTTATTTTAGTAGCACTATTTCGGTGTCTGAACACGCTTGCATAATGGCCTCAGAATGGTACTAGCAGAATGTAACATATTATAATTAATAGACAGTAATTGCAGAATGGTAAAGACTGTGCACAAACAACTTCAAACTAACTTTAAATACATCGAAATGGCACGTACTCTTTTAGAAGTAAACATAATGGAATGCTAGAGCCTGTAAACGCTCTGACGGACGGTCTGACACGTTTTGGGTATCATTTCGATAGTAGAAACGCTCTTAGATTTTTTTTATTTTAGTAGTACTATTTCGGTGTCTGAACACGATTGCATAATGGCCTCAGAATCTTACTAGCAGTATGTAACATATTATAGTTAATAGACAGTAATTGCAGAATGCTAAAGACTGTACAGAAACAACTTTAAATACATCGAAATGGCACCTACTGTTTTAGAAGTAGACAAAATGGAATGCTAGAGCCTGTAAACGCTCTTACGGACGGTCTGACACGTTTTGGGTATCATTTCGATAGTAGAAACGCTCTTAGATTTTTTTTATTTTAGTAGTACTATTTCGGTGTCTGAACACGATTGCATAATGGCCTCAGAATGCTACTAGCAGAATGTAACATATTTTAATTAATAGACAGTAATTGCAGAGTTCTAAAGACTGTACACAAACAACTGTAAACTAACTTTAAATACAGCGGAATGGCACTTACTGTTTTAGAAGTAGACAAAATGGCATCTAGAGCCTGTAAAAGCTCTGACGGACGATCTGAGACGTTTTCGCTATCATTTCGATTGTAGATGTAGAAACGCTCTTAGATTTTTTATTTTAGTAGTACTATTTCGGTGACTGAGCGGGACTGCATAATGGCCTCAGAATCTTACTAGCAGTATGTAACATATTATAGTTAATAGACAGTAATTGCTGAATGCTAAAGACTGTACAGAAACAACTTTAAACTAACTTTAAATACATCGAAATGGCACCTACTGTTTTAGAAGTAGACAAAATGGAATGCTAGAGCCTGTAAACGCTCTAACGGACGGTCTGACACGTTTTGGGTATCATTTCGATAGTAGAAACGCTCTTAGATTTTTTTTATTTTAGTAGTACTATTTCGGTGTCTGAACACGATTGCATAATGGCCTCAGAATGCTACTAGCAGAATGTAACATATTATAATTAACAGACAGTAATTGCAGAATGCTAAAGGTTGTACAGAAACAACTGCAAAATAACTTCAAAGGCTTCGGATTGGCATCTACTGTTTTAGAAGTAGACAAAATGACATGCTAGAGCCTGTTACCGTTCTGACGGACGATCTGAGACGTTTTGGGTATCCTTTCGATAGTAGAAACGCTCTTAGATTTTTTATTTTAGTAGTACTATTTCGGTGTCTGAGCGGGACTGCATAATGGCCTCAGAATCTTACTAGCAGAATGTAACATATTATAGTTAATAGACAGTAATTGCAGAATGCTGAAGACTGTGCACAAACAACTTTAAACTAACTTTAAATACATCGAAATGGCACCTACTGTTTTAGAAGTAGACAAAATAGAATGCTAGAGCCTGTAAACGCTCTTACGGACGGTCTGACACGTTTTGGGTATCATTTCGATAGTAGAAACGCTCTTAGATTTTTTTTATAGTAGTAGCACTATTTCGGTGTCTGAACGCGACTGCATAATGGCCTCAGAATGCTACTAGCAGAATGTAACATATTATAGTTAATAGACAGTAATTGCAGAATGCTGAAGACTGTGCACAAACAACTTTAAACTAACTTTAAATACATCGAAATGGCACCTACTGTTTTAGAAGTAGACAAAATGGAATGCTAGAGCCTGTAAACGCTCTTACAGACGGTCTGACACGTTTTGGGTATCATTTCGATAGTAGAAACGCTCTTATATCTTTTTATTTTAGTAGCACAATTGCGGCGTCTGAACACGACTGCATAATGGCCTCAGAATGCTACTAGCAGAATGTAACATGTTATAATTAATAGACAGTAATTGCAGAATGCTAAAGACTGTACAGAAACAACTTTAAACTAACTTTAAATACATCGAAATGGCACCTACTGTTTTAGAAGTAGACAAAATGGAATGCTAGAGCCTGTAAACGCTCTGACGGACGGTCTGACACGTTTTGGGTATCATTTCGATAGTAGAAACGCTCTTAGATTTTTTTTATTTTAGTAGTACTGTTTCGGTGTCTGAACACGATTGCATAATGGCCTCAGAATGCTACTAGCAGAATGTAACATATTATAATTAACAGACAGTAATTGCAGAATGCTAAAGATTGTACAGAAACAACTGCAAAATAACTTCAAAAGCTTCGGATTGGCATCTACTCTTTTAGAAGTAGACAAAATGACATGCTAGAGCCTGTTACCGTTGCTGACGGACGATCTGAGACGTTTTGGGTATCATTTCGATAGTAGAAACGTTCTTAGATTTTTTTTATTTTAGTAGCACTATTTCGGTGTCTGAACACGGTTGCATAATGGCCTGAGAATGCTACTAGCAGAATGTAACATGTTATAATTAATAGACAGTAATTGCAGAATGCTAAAGACTGTACAGAAACAACTTTAAACTAACTTTAAATACATCGAAATGGCACCTACTGTTTTAGAAGTAGACAAAATGGAATGCTAGAGCCTGTAAACGCTCTTACGGACGGTCTGACACGTTTTGGGTATCATTTCGATAGTAGAAACGCTCTTATATTTTTTTATTTTAGTAGCACTATTGCGGCGTCTGAACACGACTGCATAATGGCCTCAGAATGCTACTAGCAGAATGTAACATGTTATAATTAATAGACAGTAATTGCAGAATGCTAAAGACTGTACACAAACAACTGTAAACTAACTTTAAATGCATCGGAATGGCACCTACTGTTTTAGAAGTAGACAAAATGGCATGACAGAGCCTGTAAAAGCTCTGACGGACGATCTGAGACGTTTTGGCTATCATTTTGATTGTAGATGTAGAAACGCTCTTAGATTTTTTATTTTAGTAGCACTATTTTCGTGTCTGAGCACGACTGCATAATGGCTTCAGAATGCTACTCGCAGAATGTAACATATTATAATTAATAAACAGTAACTGCAGAATGCTAAAGACCGTACAGAAACAACTGTAAACTAACTTTAAATGGATCGGAGTGGCATCTACTATTTTAGAAGTAGACAAAATGGCATGCTAGAGCCTGTAAACGCTCTGACGGACGATCTGAGACGTTTTGGCTATCATTTAGATTGTAGATGTAGAAACGCTCTTAGATTTTTTATTTTAGTAGTACTATTTCGGTGTCTGAGCGGGACGCATAATGGCCTCAGAATCTTACTAGCACTATGTAACATATTATAGTTAATAGACAGTAATTGCAGAATGCTAAAGACTGTACAGAAACAACTTTAAACTAACTTTAAATACATCGAAATGGCACCTACTGTTTTAGAAGTAGACAAAATGGAATGCTAGAGCCTGTAAACGCTCTACGGACGGTCTGACACGTTTTGGGTACCATTTCGATAGTAGAAACGCTCTTAGATTTTTTTTATTTTAGTAGCACTATTTCGGTGTCTGAACACGATTGCATAATGGCCTCAGAATGCTACTAGCAGAATGTAACATATTATAATTAATAAACAGTAACTGCAGAATGCTAAAGACCGTACAGAAACAACTGTAAACTAACTTTAAATGCATCGGAATGGCACCTACTGTTTTAGAAGTAGACAAAATGGCATCTAGAGCCTGTAAAAGCTCTGACGGACGATCTGAGACGTTTTGGCTATCATTTAGATTGTAGATGTAGAAACGCTCTTAGATTTTTTATTTTATTAGTACTATTTCGGTGTCTGAGCGGGACGCATAATGGCATCAGAATCTTACTAGCACTATGTAACATATTTTAGTTAATAGACACTAATTGCAGAATGCTAAAGACTGTACAGAAACAACTTTAAACTAACCTTAAATACATCGAAATAGCACCTACTGTTTTAGAAGTAGACAAAATGGAATGCTAGAGCCCGTAAACGCTCTTACGGACGGTCTGACCGGTTTTGGGTATCATTTCGATAGTAGAAACGCTCTTAGATTTTTTTTATTTTAGTAGCACTATTTCGGTGTCTGAACACGACTGTATAATGGCTTCAGAATGCTACTCGCAGAATGTAACATATTATAATTAATAAACAGTAACTGCAGAATGCTAAAGACTGTACAGAAACAACTGTAAACTAACTTTAAATGGATCGGAATGGCATCTACTGTTTTAGAAGTAGACAAAATGGCATCTAGAGCCTGTAAAAGATCTGACGGACGATCTGAGACGTTTTGGCTATCATTTCGATTGTAGATGTAGACGCGCTCTTAGATTTTTTATTTTAGTAGTACTATTTCGGTGTCTGAGCGGGACTGCATAATGGCCTCAGAATCTTACTAGCAGTATGTAACATATTATAGTTAATAGACAGTAATTGCAGAATGCTAAAGACTGTACAGAAACAACTTTAAACTAACTTTAACTACATCGAAATGGCACCTACTGTTTTAGAAGTAGACAAAATGGAATGCTAGAGCTTGTAAACGCTCTTACGGACGGTCTGACACGTTTTGGGTATCATTTCGATAGTAGAAACGCTCTTAGATTTTTTTTATTTTAGTAGCACTATTTCGGTGTCTGAACACGACTGCATAATGGCTTCAGAATGCTACTCGCAGAATGTAACATATTATAATTAATAAACAGTAACTGCAGAATGCTAAAGACTGTACAGAAACAACTGTAAACTAACTTTAAATGGATCGGAATGGCATCTACTGTTTTAGAAGTAGACAAAATGGCATGCTAGAGCCTGTAAACGCTCTGACGGACAGTCTGAGACGTTTTGGGTATTATTTCGATTGTAGATCTAGAAACGCTCTTCGATTTTTTTTATTTTAGTAGCACTATTTCGGTGTCTGAACACGATTGCATAATGGCCTCAGAATGCTACTAGCAGAATGTAACATATTATAATTAATAGACAGTAATTGCAGAATTCTAAAGACTGTACACAAACAACTGTAAACTAACTTTAAATGCATCGGAATGATACCTACTGTTTTAGAAGTAGACAAAATGGCATCTAGAGCCTGTAAAAGCTCTTACGGACGGTCTGACACGTTTTGGGTATCATTTCGATAGTAGAAACGCTCTTAGATTTTTTATTTTAGTAGTACTATTTCGGTGTCTGAGCGGGACTGCATAATGGCCTCAGAATCTTACTAGCAGTATGTAACATATTATAGTTAATAGACAGTAATTGCAGAATGCTAAAGACTGTACAGAAACAACTTTAAACTAACTTTAAATACATCGAAATGGCACCTACTGTTTTAGAAGTAGACAAAATGGAATAATAGAGCCTGTAAACGCTCTTACGGACGGTCTGACACGTTTTGGGTATCATTTCGATAGTAGAAACGCTCTTAGATTTTTTTTATTTTAGTAGCACTATTTCGGTGTCTGAACACGACTGCATAATGGCTTCAGAATGCTACTCGCAGAATGTAACATATTATAATTAAGAAACAGTAACTGCAGAATGCTAAAGACTGTACAGAAACATCTGTAAACTAGCTTTAAATGGATCGGAATGGCATCTACTGTTTTAGAAGTAGACAAAATCGCATGCTAGAGCCTGTAAACGCTCTGACGGACGATCTGAGACGTTTTGGCTATCATTTCGATTGTAGATGTAGAAACGCTCTTAGATTTTTTATGTTAGTAGTACTATTTCGGTGTCTGAGCGGGACTGCATAATGGCCTCAGAATCTTACTAGCAGTATGTAACATATTATAGTTAATAGACAGTAATTGCAGAATGCTAAAGACTGTACAGAAACAACTTTAAACTAACTTTAAATATATCGAAATGGCACCTACTGTTTTAGAAGTAGACAAAATGGAATGCTAGAGCTTGTAAACGCTCTTACGGACGGTCTGACACGTTTTGGGTATCATTTCGATAGTAGAAACGTTCTTAGATTTTTTTTATTTTAGTAGCACTATTTCGGTGTCTGAACACGACTGCATAATGGCTTCAGAATGCTACTCGCAGAATGTAACATATTATAATTAATAAACAGTAACTGCAGAATGCTAAAGACTGTACAGAAACAACTGTAAACTAACTTTAAATGGATCGGAATGGCATCTACTGTTTTAGAAGTAGACAAAATGGCATGCTAGAGCCTGTAAACGCTCTGACGAACGATCTGAGACGTTTGGCTATCATTTCGATTGTAGCTGTAGAAACGCTCTTAGATTTTTTATTTTAGTAGTACTATTTCGGTGTCTGAGCGGGACTGCATAATGGCCTCAGAATCTTACTAGCAGTATGTAACATATTATAGTTAATAGACAGTAATTGCAGAATGCTAAAGACTGTACAGAAACAACTTTAAACTAACTTTAAATATATCGAAATGGCACCTACTGTTTTAGAAGTAGACAAAATGGAATGCTAGAGCTTGTAAACGCTCTTACGGACGGTCTGACACGTTTTGGGTATCATTTCGATAGTAGAAACGTTCTTAGATTTTTTTTATTTTAGTAGCACTATTTCGGTGTCTGAACACGACTGCATAATGGCTTCAGAATGCTACTCGCAGAATGTAACATATTATAATTAATAAACAGTAACTGCAGAATGCTAAAGACTGTACAGAAACAACTGTAAACTAACTTTAAATGGATCGGAATGGCATCTACTGTTTTAGAAGTAGACAAAATGGCATGCTAGAGCCTGTAAACGCTCTGACGAACGATCTGAGACGTTTTGGCTATCATTTCGATTGTAGCTGTAGAAACGCTCTTAGATTTTTTATTTTAGTAGTACTATTTCGGTGTCTGAGCGGGACTGCATAATGGCCTCAGAATCTTACTAGCAGTATGTAACATATTATAGTTAATAGACAGTAATTGCAGAATGCTAAAGACTGTACAGAAACAACTTTAAACTAACTTTAACTACATCGAAATGGCACCTACTGTTTTAGAAGTAGACAAAATGGAATGCTAGAGCTTGTAAACGCTCTTACGGACGGTCTGACACGTTTTGGGTATCATTTCGATAGTAGAAACGCTCTTAGATTTTTTTTATTTTAGTAGCACTATTTCGGTGTCTGAACACGACTGCATAATGGCTTCAGAATGCTACTCGCAGAATGTAACATATTATAATTAATAAACAGTAACTGCAGAATGCTAAAGACTGTACAGAAACAACTGTAAACTAACTTTAAATGGATCGGAATGGCATCTACTGTTTTAGAAGTAGACAAAATGGCATGCTAGAGCCTGTAAACGCTCTGACGGACAGTCTGAGACGTTTTGGGTATCATTTCGATAGTAGAAACGCTCTTAGATTTTTTTTATTTTAGTAGCACTATTTCGGTGTCTGAACACGATTGCATAATGGCCTCAGAATGCTACTAGCAGAATGTAACATATTATAATTAATAGACAGTAATTGCAGAATTCTAAAGACTGTACACAAACAACTGTAAACTAACTTTAAATGCATCGAAATGGCACCTACTGTTTTAGAAGTAGACAAAATGGAATGCTAGAGCTTGTAAACGCTCTTACGGACGGTCTGACACGTTTTGGGTATCATTTCGATAGTAGAAACGCTCTTAGATTTTTTTTATTTTAGTAGCACTATTTCGGTGTCTGAACACGACTGCATAATGGCTTCAGAATGCTACTCGCAGAATGTAACATATTATAATTAATAAACAGTAACTGCAGAATGCTAAAGACTGTACACAAACAACTGTAAAATAACTTTAAATGCATCGAAATGGCACCTACTGTTTTAGAAGTAGACAAAATGGCATCTAGAGCCTGTAAAAGCTCTGACGGTCGATCTGAGACGTTTTGGCTATCATTTCGATTGTAGATGTAGAAACGCTCTTAGATTTTTTATTTTAGCAGTACTATTTCGGTGTCTGAGCGGGACTGCATAATGACCTCAGAATCTTACTAGCAGTATGTAACATATTATAGTTAATAGACAGTAATTGCAGAATGCTAAAGACTGTACAGAAACAACTTTAAACTAACTTTAAATACATCGAAATGGCACCTACTGTTTTAGAAGTAGACAAAATGGAATGCTAGAGCCTGTAAACGCTCTTACGGACGGTCTGACACGTTTTGGGTATCATTTCGATAGCAGAAACGCTCTTAGATTTTTTTTATTTTAGTAGCACTATTTCGGTGTCTGAACACGATTGCATAATGGCCTCAGAATGCTACTAGCAGAATGTAACATATTATAATTAATAAACAGTAACTGCAGAATGCTAAAGACTGTACAGAAACAACTGTAAACTAACTTTAAATGGATCGGAATGGCATCTACTGTTTTAGAAGTAGATAAAATGGCATCTAGAGCCTGTAAAAGCTCTGACGGACGATCTGAGACGTTTTGGCTATCATTTCGATTGTAGATGTAGAAACGCTCTTAGATTTTTTATTTTAGTAGTACTATTTCGGTGTCTGAGCGGGACTGCATAATGGCCTCAGAATCTTACTAGCAGTATGTAACATATTATAGTTAATAGACAGTAATTGCAGAATGGTAAAGACTGTGCACAAACAACTTTAAACTAACTTTAAATACATCGAAATGGCACTTACTCTTTTAGAAGTAAACATAATGGAATGCTAGAGCCTGTAAACGCTCTGACGGACGGACCGACACGTTTTGGGTATCATTTCGATAGTAGAAACGCTCTTAGATTTTTAAATTTTAGTATCACTATTTCGGTGTATGAACGCGATTGCATAATGGCCTCAGAATGCTACTAGCAGAATGTAACATATTATAATTAGTAGACAGTAATTGCAGAATGGTAAAGACTGTGCACAAACAACTTTAAACTAACTTTAAATACATCGAACTGGCACCTACTCTTTTAGAAGTAAACATAATGGAATGCTAGAGCCTGTAAACGCTCTGACGGACGGACTGACACGTTTGGGTATCATTTCGATAGTAGAAACGCTCTTAGATTTTTTTAATTTTAGTATCACTATTTCGGTGTCTGAACACGATTGCATAATGGCCTCAGAATGCTACTAGCAGAATGTAACATATTATAATTAATAGACAGTAATTGCAGAGTTCTAAAGACTGTACACAAACAACTGTAAACTAACTTTAAATGCATCGGAATGGCACTTACTGTTTTAGAAGTAGACAAAATGGCATCTAGAGCCTGTAAAAGCTCTGACGGACGATCTGAGACGTTTTGGCTAACATTTCGATTGTAGATGTAGAAACGCTCTTAGATTTTTTATTTTAGTAGTACTATTTCGGTGTCTGAGCGGGACTGCATAATGGCCTCAGAATCTTACTAGCAGTATGTAACATATTATAGTTAATAGACAGTAATTGCAGAATGCTAAAGACTGTACAGAAACAACTTAAACAAACTTTAAATACATCGAAATGGCACCTACTGTTTTAGAAGTAGACAAAATGGAATGCTAGAGCCTGTAAACGCTCTGACGGACGGTCTGACACGTTTTGGGTATCATTTCGATAGTAGAAACGCTCTTAGATTTTTTTATTTTAGTAGCACTATTTCGGTGTCTGAACACGACTGCATAATGGCCTCAGAATGCTACTAGCAGAATGTAACATATTATAATTAATAGACAGTAATTGAAGAATGGTAAAGACTGTGCGCAAACAACTTTAAACTAACTTTAAATACATCGAAATGGCACCTACTCTTTTAGAAGTAAACATAATGGAATGCTAGAGCCTGTAAAACGCTCTGACGGACGGTCTGACACGTTTTGGGTATCATTTCGTAGTAGAAACGCTCTTAGATTTTTTAATTTTAGTATCACTATTTCGGTGTCTGAACACGATTGCATAATGGCCTAAAAATGCTACTAGCAGTAACTGCAGAGTTCTAAAGACTGTACACAAACAACTGTAAACTAACTTTAAATGCATCGGAATGGCACCTACTGTTTTAGAAGTAGACAAAATGGCATGCTAGAGCCTGTAAACGCTCTGACGGACGATCTGAGACGTTTTGGCTATCATTTCGATTGTAGATGTAGAAACGCTCTTAGATTTTTTATTTTAGTAGTACTATTTCGGTGTCTGAGCGGGACTGCATAATGGCCTCAGAATCTTACTAGCAGTATGTAACATATTATAGTTAATAGACAGTAATTGCAGAATGCTAAAGACTGTACAGAAACAACTGCAAAATAACTTCAAAAGCTTCGGATTGGCATCTACTCTTTTAGAAGTAGACAAAATGACATGCTAGAGCCTGTTACCGTTGCTGACGGACGATCTGAGACGTTTTGGGTATCATTTCGATAGTAGAAACGTTCTTAGATTTTTTTTATTTTAGTAGCACTATTTCGGTGTCTGAACACGACTGCATAATGGCCTCAGAATGCTACTAGCAGTAATTGCAGAATTCTAAAGACTGTACACAAACATCTGTAAACTAACTTTAAATGCATCGGAATGGCACCTACTGTTTTAGAAGTAGACAAAATGGCATCTAGAGCCTGTAAAAGCTCTGACGGACGATCTGAGACGTTTTGGCTATCATTTCGATTGTAGATGTAGAAACGCTCTTAGTTTTTTTATTTTAGTAGTACTATTTCGGTGTCTGAGCGGGACTGCATAATGGCCTCAGAATCTTAGTAGCAGTATGTAACATATTATATTTAATAGACAGTAATTGCAGAATGCTAAAGACTGTACAGAAACAATTTAAACTACCCAAAATACATCGAAATGGCACCTACTGTTTTAGAAGTAGACAAAATGGAATTCTAGAGCCTGTAAACGCTCTTACGGACGGTCTGACACGTTTTGGGTATCATTTCGATAGTAGAAACGCTCTTAGATTTTTTTATTTTAGTAGCACTATTTCGGTGTCTGAACACGACTGCATAATGGCCTCAGAATGCTACTAGCAGAATGTAACATATTATAATTAATAGACAGTAATTTCAGAATGGTAAAGACTGTGCACAAACAACTTTAAACTAACTTTAAATACATCGAAATGGCACCTACTCTTTTAGAAGTAAACATAATGGAATGCTAGAGCCTGTAAACGCTCTGACGGACGGTCTGACACGTTTTGTGTATCATTTCGATAGTAGAAACGCTCTTATATTTTTTTAATTTTAGTATCACTATTTCGGTGTCTGAACACGATTGCATAATGGCCTCAGAATGCTACTAGCAGAATGTAACATATTATAATTAATAGACAGTAACTGCAGAATGCTAAAGACTGTACAGAAACAACTGTAAACTAACTTTAAATGGATCGGAATGGCATCTACTGTTTTAGAAGTAGACAAAATGGCATGCTAGAGCCTGTAAACGCTCTGACGGACGATCTGAGACGTTTTGGCTATCATTTCGATTGTAGATGTAGAAACGCTCTTAGATTTTTTATTTTAGTAGTACTATTTCGGTGTCTGAGCGGGACTGCATAATGGCCTCAGAATCTTACTAGCAGTATGTAACATATTATAGTTAATAGACAGTAATTGCAGAATGCTAAAGACTGTACAGAAACAACTTTAAACTAACTTTAAATACATCGAAATGGCACCTACTGTTTTAGAAGTAGACAAAATGGAATGCTAGAGCCTGTAAACGCTCTGACGGACGGTCTGACACGTTTTGGGTATCATTTCGATAGTAGAAACGCTCTTAGATTTTTTTTATTTTAGTAGCACTATTTCGGTGTCTGAACACGACTGCATAATGGCTTCAGAATGCTACTCGCAGAATGTAACATATTATAATTAATAAACAGTAACTGCAGAATGCTAAAGACTGTACAGAAACAACTGTAAACTAACTTTAAATGGATCGGAATGGCATCTACTGTTTTAGAAGTAGACTAAATGGCATGCTAGAGCCTGTAAACGCTCTGACGGACGATCTGAGACGTTTTGGCTATCATTTCGATTGTAGATGTAGAAACGCTCTTAGATTTTTTATTTTAGTAGTACTATTTCGGTGTCTGAGCGGAACTGCATAATGGCCTCAGAATCTTACTAGCAGTATGTAACATATTATAGTTAATAGACAGTAATTGCAGAATGCTAAAGACTGTACAGAAACAACTTTAAACTAACTTTAAATACATCGAAATGGCACCTACTGTTTAGAAGTAGACAAAATGGAATGCTAGAGCCTGTAAACGCTCTGACGGACGGTCTGACACGTTTTGGGTATCATTTCGATAGTAGAAACGCTCTTAGATTTTTTATTTTAGTAGCACTATTTCGGTGTCTGAACACGACTGCTTAATGTCCTCAGAATGCTACTAGCAGAATGTAACATATTATAATTGATAGCCAGTAATTGCAGAATGGTAAAGACTGTGCACAAACAACTTTAAACTAACTTTAAATACATTGAAATGGCACCTACTCCTTTAGAAGTAAACAGAATGGAATGCTAGAGCCTGTAAACGTTCTGACGGACGGTCTGACACGTTTTGGGTATCATTTCGATAGTAGAAACGCTCTTAGATTTTTTTTATTTCAGTAGTACTATTTCGGTGTCTGAACACGATTGCATAATGGCCTCAGAATGCTACTAGCAGAATGTAACATATTATAATTAATAGACAGTAATTGCAGAGTTCTAAAGACTGTACACAAACAACTGTAAACTAACTTTAAATACATCGAAATGGCACCTACTGTTTTAGAAGTAGACAAAATGGAATGCTAGAGCCTGTAAACGCTCTGACGGACGGTCTGACACGTTTTGGGTATCATTTCGATAGTAGAAACGCTCTTAGATTTTTTTTATTTTAGTAGTACTATTTCGGTGTCTGAACACGATTGTGCATAATGGCCTCAGAATGCTACTAGCAGAATGTAACATATTATAATTAACAGACAGTAATTGCAGAATGCTAAAGATTGTACAGAAACAACTGCAAAATAACTTCAAAAGCTTCGGATTGGCATCTACTCTTTTAGAAGTAGACAAAATGACATGCTAGAGCCTGTTACCGTTGCTGACGGACGATCTGAGACGTTTTGGGTATCATTTCGATAGTAGAAACGTTCTTAGATTTTTTTTATTTTAGTAGCACTATTTCGGTGTCTGAACACGACTGCATAATGGCCTCAGAATGCTACTAGCAGTAATTGCAGAATTCTAAAGACTGTACACAAACATCTGTAAACTAACTTTAAATGCATCGGAATGGCACCTACTGTTTTAGAAGTAGACAAAATGGCATCTAGAGCCTGTAAAAGCTCTGACGGACGATCTGAGACGTTTTGGCTATCATTTCGATTGTAGATGTAGAAACGCTCTTAGTTTTTTTATTTTAGTAGTACTATTTCGGTGTCTGAGCGGGACTGCATAATGGCCTCAGAATCTTACTAGCAGTATGTAACATATTATATTTAATAGACAGTAATTGCAGAATGCTAAAGACTGTACAGAAACAATTTTAAACTACCCAAAATACATCGAAATGGCACCTACTGTTTTAGAAGTAGACAAAATGGAATTCTAGAGCCTGTAAACGCTCTTACGGACGGTCTGACACGTTTTGGGTATCATTTCGATAGTAGAAACGCTCTTAGATTTTTTTATTTAAGTAGCACTATTTCGGTGTCTGAACACGACTGCATAATGGCCTCAGAATGCTACTAGCAGAATGTAACATATTATAATTAATAGACAGTAATTTCAGAATGGTAAAGACTGTGCACAAACAACTTTAAACTAACTTTAAATACATCGAAATGGCACCTACTCTTTTAGAAGTAAACATAATGGAATGCTAGAGCCTGTAAACGCTCTGACGGACGGTCTGACACGTTTTGTGTATCATTTCGATAGTAGAAACGCTCTTATATTTTTTTAATTTTAGTATCACTATTTCGGTGTCTGAACACGATTGCATAATGCCTCAGAATGCTACTAGCAGAATGTAACATATTATAATTAATAGACAGTAATTGCAGAATGCTAAAGACTGTACACAAACAACTGTAAAATAACTTTAAATGCATCGAAATGGCACCTACTGTTTTAGAAGTAGACAAAATGGCATCTAGAGCCTGTAAAAGCTCTGACGGTCGATCTGAGACGTTTTGGCTATCATTTCGATTGTAGATGTAGAAACGCTCTTAGATTTTTTATTTTAGCAGTACTATTTCGGTGTCTGAGCGGGACTGCATAATGACCTCAGAATCTTACTAGCAGTATGTAACATATTATAGTTAATAGACAGTAATTGCAGAATGCTAAAGACTGTACAGAAACAACTTTAAACTAACTTTAAATACATCGAAATGGCACCTACTGTTTTAGAAGTAGACAAAATGGAATGCTAGAGCCTGTAAACGCTCTTACGGACGGTCTGACACGTTTTGGGTATCATTTCGATAGCAGAAACGCTCTTAGATTTTTTTATTTTAGTAGCACTATTTCGGTGTCTGAGCGGGACTGCATAATGGCCTCAGAATCTTACTAGCAGTATGTAACATATTATAGTTAATAGACAGTAATTGCAGAATGCTAAAGACTGTACAGAAACAACTTTAAACAAGCTTTAAATACATCGAAATGGCACCTACTGTTTTAGAAGTAGACAAAATGGAATGCTAGAGCCTGTAAACGCTCTGACGGACGGTCTGACACGTTTTGGGTATCATTTCGTAGTAGAAACGCTCTTAGATTTTTTTATTTTAGTAGCACTATTTCGGTGTCTGAACACGACTGCATAATGGCCTCAGAATGCTACTAGCAGAATGTAACATATTATAATTAATAGACAGTAATTGCAGAATGGTAAAGACTGTGCGCAAACAACTTTAAACTAACTTTAAATACATCGAAATGGCACCTACTCTTTTAGAAGTAAACATAATGGAATGCTAGAGCCTGTAAACGCTCTGACGGACGGTCTGACACGTTTTGTGTATCATTTCGATAGTAGAAACGCTCTTATATTTTTTTAATTTTAGTATCACTATTTCGGTGTCTGAACACGATTGCATAATGGCCTCAGAATGCTACTAGCAGAATGTAACATATTATAATTAATAGACAGTAATTGCAGAATGCTAAAGACTGTACACAAACAACTGTAAAATAACTTTAAATGCATCGAAATGGCACCTACTGTTTTAGAAGTAGACAAAATGGCATCTAGAGCCTGTAAAAGCTCTGACGGTCGATCTGAGACGTTTTGGCTATCATTTCGATTGTAGATGTAGAAACGCTCTTAGATTTTTTATTTTAGCAGTACTATTTCGGTGTCTGAGCGGGACTGCATAATGACCTCAGAATCTTACTAGCAGTATGTAACATATTATAGTTAATAGACAGTAATTGCAGAATGCTAAAGACTGTACAGAAACAACTTTAAACTAACTTTAAATACATCGAAATGGCACCTACTGTTTTAGAAGTAGACAAAATGGAATGCTAGAGCCTGTAAACGCTCTTACGGACGGTCTGACACGTTTTGGGTATCATTTCGATAGCAGAAACGCTCTTAGATTTTTTTTATTTTAGTAGCACTATTTCGGTGTCTGAGCGGGACTGCATAATGGCCTCAGAATCTTACTAGCAGTATGTAACATATTATAGTTAATAGACAGTAATTGCAGAATGCTAAAGACTGTACAGAAACAACTTTAAACAAGCTTTAAATACATCGAAATGGCACCTACTGTTTTAGAAGTAGACAAAATGGAATGCTAGAGCCTGTAAACGCTCTGACGGACGGTCTGACACGTTTTGGGTATCATTTCGTAGTAGAAACGCTCTTAGATTTTTTTATTTTAGTAGCACTATTTCGGTGTCTGAACACGACTGCATAATGGCCTCAGAATGCTACTAGCAGAATGTAACATATTATAATTAATAGACAGTAATTGCAGAATGGTAAAGACTGTGCGCAAACAACTTTAAACTAACTTTAAATACATCGAAATGGCACCTACTGTTTTAGAAGTAGACAAAATGGCATCTAGAGCCTGTAAAAGCTCTGACGGACGGTCTGACACGTTTTGGGTATCATTTCGTAGTAGAAACGCTCTTAGATTTTTTAATTTTAGTATCACTATTTCGGTGTCTGAACACGATTGCATAATGGCCTAAAAATGCTACTAGCAGTAACTGCAGAGTTCTAAAGACTGTACACAAACAACTGTAAACTAACTTTAAATGCATCGGAATGGCACCTACTGTTTTAGAAGTAGACAAAATGGCATCTAGAGCCTGTAAAAGCTCTGACGGACGATCTGAGACGTTTTGGCTATCATTTCGATTGTAGATGTAGAAACGCTCTTAGTTTTTTTATTTTAGTAGTACTATTTCGGTGTCTGAGCGGGACTGCATAATGGCCTCAGAATCTTACTAGCAGTATGTAACATATTATAGTTAATAGACAGTAATTGCAGAATGCTAAAGACTGTATAGAAACCATTTTAAACTACCCAAAATACATCGAAATGGCACCTACTGTTTTAGACGTAGACAAAATGGAATTCTAGAGCCTGTAAACGCTCTTACGGACGGTCTGACACGTTTTGGGTATCATTTCGATAGTAGAAACGCTCTTAGATTTTTTTTATTTTAGTAGCACTATTTCGGTGTCTGAACACGACTGCACAATGGCTTCAGAATGCTACTCGCGGAATGTAACATATTATAATTAATAAACAGTAACTGCAGAATGCTAAAGACTGTACAGAAACAACTGTAAACTAACTTTAAATGGATCGGAATGGCATCTACTGTTTTCGAAGTAGACAAAATGGCATGCTAGAGCCTGTAAAAGCTCTGACGGACGATCTGAGACGTTTTGGCTATCATTTCGATTGTAGATGTAGAAACGCTCTTAGATTTTTTATTTTAGTAGTACTATTTCGGTGTCTGAGCGGGATTGCATAATGGCCTCAGAATCTTACTAGCAGTATGTAACATATTATAGTTAATAGACAGTAATTGCAGAATGCTAAAGACTGTACAGAAACAACTTTAAACTAACTTTAAATACATCGAAATGGCACCTACTGTTTTAGAAGTAGACAAAATGGAATGCTAGAGCCTGTAAACGTTCTTACGCACGGTCTGACACGTTTTGGGTATCATTTCGATAGTAGAAACGCTCTTAGATTTTTTTATTTTAGTAGCACTATTTCGGTGTCTGAACACGACTGCATAATGGCCTCAGAATGCTACTAGCAGAATGTAACATATTATAATTAATAGACAGTAATTGCAGAATGGTAAAGACTGTACACAAACAACTGTAAAATAACTTTAAATGCATCGAAATGGCACCTACTGTTTTAGAAGTAGACAAAATGGCATCTAGAGCCTGTAAAAGCTCTGACGGTCGATCTGAGACGTTTTGGCTATCATTTCGATTGTAGATGTAGAAACGCTCTTAGATTTTTTATTTTAGTAGTACTATTTCGGTGTCTGAGCGGGACTGCATAATGGCCTCTGAATCTTACTAGCAGTATGTAACATATTATAGTTAATAGACAGTAATTGCAGAATGCTAAAGACTGTACAGAAACAACTTTAAACTAACTTTAAATACATCGAAATGGCACCTACTGTTTTAGAAGTAGACAAAATGGAATGCTAGAGCCTGTAAACGCTCTTACGGACGGTCTGACACGTTTTGGGTATCATTTCGATAGCAGAAACGCTCTTAGATTTTTTTTATTTTAGTAGCACTATTTCGGTGTCTGAACACGATTGCATAATGGCCTCAGAATGCTACTAGCAGAATGTAACATATTATAATTAATAGACAGTAATTGCAGAATTCTAAAGACTGTACACAAACAACTGCAAACTAACGTTAAATGCATTGGAATGGCACCTACTGTTTTAGAAGTAGACATAATGGCATCTAGCGCATGTAAAAGCTCTGACGGACGATCTGAGACGTTTTGGCTATCATTTCGATTGTAGATGTAGACACGCTCTTAGATTTTTTATTTTAGTAGTACTATTTCGGTATCTGAACGGGACTGCATAATGGCCTCAGAATCTTACTAGCAGTAAGTAACATATTATAGTTAATAGACAGTAATTGCAGAATGCTAAAGACTGTACAGAAACAACTTTAAACTAACTTTAAATACATCAAAATGGCACCTACTGTTTTAGAAGTAGACAAAATGGAATGCTAGAGCCTGTAAACCCTCTTACGGACGGTCTGACACGTTTTGGGTATCATTTCGATAGTAGAAACGCTCTTAGATTTTTTTATTTTAGTAGCACTATTTCGGTGTCTGAACACGACTGCATAATGGCCTCAGAATGCTACTAGCAGAATGTAACATATTATAATTAATAGACAGTAATTGCAGAATGGTAAAGACCTTGCACAAACAACTTTAAACTAACTTTAAATACATCGAAATGGCACCTACTCTTTTAGAAGTAAACATAATGGAATGCTAGAGCCTGTAAACCCTCTTACGGACGGTCTGACACGTTTTGTGTATCATTTCGATAGTAGAAACGCTCTTATATTTTTTTAATTTTAGTATCACTATTTCGGTGTCTGAACACGATTGCATAATGGCCTCAGAATGCTACTAGCAGAATGCAACATATTATAATTAACAGACAGTAATTGCAGAATGCTAAATACTGTACAGAAACAACTGTAAACTAACTTTGAATGCATCGGAATGGCACCTACTGTTTTAGAAGTAGACAAAATGGCAGGCTACAGCCTGTAAACGCTCTGACAGACGATCTGAGAAGTTTTGAGTATCATTTCGATAGTAGAAACGCTCTTAGATTTTTTTATTTTAGTAGTACTATTTCGGTGTCTGAGCGGGACTGCATAATGGCCTCAGAATCTTACTAGCAGTATGTAACATATTATAGTTAATAGACAGTAATTGCAGAATGCTAAAGACTGTACAGAAACAACTTTAAACTAACTTTAAATACATCGAAATGGCACCTAGTGTTTTAGAAGTAGACAAAATGGAATGCTAGAGCCTGTAAACGCTCTTACGGACGGTCTGACACGTTTTGGGTATCATTTCGATAGCAGAAACGCTCTTAGATTTTTTTTATTTTAGTAGCACTATTTCGGTGTCTGAACACGATTGCATAATGGCCTCAGAATGCTACTAGCAGAATGTAACATATTATAATTAATAAACAGTAACTGCAGAATGCTAAAGACTGTACAGAAACAACTGTAAACTAACTTTAAATGGATCGGAATGGCATCTACTGTTTTAGAAGTAGACAAAATGGCATCTAGAGCCTGTAAAAGCTCTGGCGGACGATCTGAGACGTTTTGGCTATCATTTCGATTGTAGATGTAGAAACGCTCTTAGATTTTTTATTTTAGTAGTACTATTTCGGTGTCTGAGCGGGACTGCATAATGGCCTCAGAATCTTACTAGCAGTATGTAACATATTATAATTAATAGACAGTAATTGCAGAATGCTAAAGGCTGTACAGAAACAACTTTAAACTAACTTTAAATACATCGAAATGGCACCTAGTGTTTGAGAAGTAGACAAAATGGAATGCTAGAGCCTGTAAACGCTCTTACGGACGGTCTGACACGTTTTGGGTATCATTTCGATAGCAGAAACGCTCTTAGATCTTTTTTTATTTTAGTAGCACTATTTCGGTGTCTGAACACGATTGCATAATGGCCTCAGAATGCTACTAGCAGAATGTAACATATTATAATTAATAAACAGTAACTGCAGAATGCTAAAGACTGTACAGAAACAACTGTAAACTAACTTTAAATGGATCGGAATGGCATCTACTGTTTTAGAAGTAGACAAAATGGCATCTAGAGCCTGTAAAAGCTCTGACGGACGATCTGAGACGTTTTGGCTATCATTTCGATTGTAGATGTAGAAACGCTCTTAGATTTTTTATTTTAGTAGTACTATTTCGGTGTCTGAGCGGGACTGCATAATGGCCTCAGAATCTTACTAGCAGTATGTAACATATTATAGTTAATAGACAGTAATTGCAGAATGCTAAAGACTGTACAGAAACAACTTTAAACTAACTTTAAATACATCGAAATGGCACCTACTGTTTTAGAAGTAGACAAAATGGAATGCTAGAGCCCTTAAACGCTCTTACGGACGGTCTGACACGTTTTGGGTATCATTTCGATAGTAGAAACGCTCTTAGATTTTTTTATTTTAGTAGCACTATTTCGGTGTCTGAACACGACTGCATAATGGCCTCAGAATGCTACTAGCAGAATGTAACATATTATAATTAATAGACAGTAATTGCAGAATGGTAAAGACTGTGCACAAACAACTTTAAACTAACTTTAAATACATCGAACTGGCACCTACTCTTTTAGAAGTAAACATAATGGAATGCTAGAGCCTGTAAACGCTCTGACGGATGGACTGACACGTTTTGGGTATCATTTCGCTAGTAGAAACGCTCTTAGATTTTTTATTTTAGTAGTACTATTTCGGTGTCTTAGCGGGACTGCATAATGGCCTCAGAATCTTACTAGCAGTATGTAACATATTATAGTTAATAGACAGTAATTGCAGAATGCTAAAGACTGTACAGAAACAACTTTAAACTAACTTTAAATACATCGAAATGGCACCTACTGTTTTAGAAGTAGACAAAATGGAATGCTAGAGCCTGTAAACGCTCTTACGGACGGTCTGACACGTTTTGGGTATCATTTCGATAGTAGAAACGCTCTTAGATTTTTTTATTTTAGTAGCACTATTTCGGTGTCTGAACACGACTGCATAATGGCCTCAGAATGCTACTAGCAGAATGTAACATATTATAATTAATAGACAGTAATTGCAGAATGGTAAAGACTGTGCACAAACAACTTTAAACTAAATTTAAATACATCGAAGTGGCACCTACTCTTTTAGAAGTAAACATAATGGAATGCTAGAGCCTGTAAACGCTCTGACGGACGGTCTGACACGTTTTGTGTATCATTTCGATAGTAGAAACGCTCTTAGATTTTTTTAATTTTAGTATCACTATTTCGGTGTCTGAACACGATTGCATAATGGCCTCAGAATGCTACTAGCAGAATGTAACATATTATAATTAATAGACAGTAATTGCAGAATGGTAAAGACTGTGCACAAACAACTTTAAACTAACTTTAAATACATCGAACTGGCACCTACTCTTTTAGAAGTAAACATAATGGAATGCTAGAGCCTGTAAACGCTCTGACGGATGGACTGACACGTTTTGGGTATCATTTCGATAGTAGAAACGCTCTTAGATTTTTTATTTTAGTAGTACTATTTCGGTGTCTGAGCGGGACTGCATAATGGCCTCAGAATCTTACTAGCAGTATGTAACATATTATAGTTAATAGACAGTAATTGCAGAATGCTAAAGACTGTACAGAAACAACTTTAAACTAACTTTAAATACATCGAAATGGCACCTACTGTTTTAGAAGTAGACAAAATGGAATGCTAGAGCCTGTAAACGCTCTTACGGACGGTCTGACACGTTTTGGGTATCATTTCGATAGTAGAAACGCTCTTAGATTTTTTTATTTTAGTAGCACTATTTCGGTGTCTGAACACGACTGCATAATGGCCTCAGAATGCTACTAGCAGAATGTAACATATTATAATTAATAGACAGTAATTGCAGAATGGTAAAGACTGTGCACAAACAACTTTAAACTAACTTTAAATACATCGAACTGGCACCTACTCTTTTAGAAGTAAATATAATGGAATGCTAGAGCCTGTAAACGCTCTGACGGATGGACTGACACGTTTTGGGTATCATTTCGATAGTAGAAACGCTCTTAGATTTTTTATTTTAGTAGTACTATTTCGGTGTCTGAGCAGGACTGCATAATGGCCTGAGAATCTTACTAGCAGTATGTAACATATTATAGTTAATAGACAGTAATTGCAGAATGGTAAAGACTGTGCACAAACAACTTTAAACTAACTTTAAATACATCGAAATGGCACCTACTCTTTTAGAAGTAAACATAATGGAATGCTAGAGCCTGTAAACGCTCTGACGGACGGTCTGACACGTTTTGTGTATCATTTCGATAGTAGAAACGCTCTTAGATTTTTTAAATTTTAGTATCACTATTTCGGTGTCTGAACACGATTGCATAATGGCCTCAGAATGCTACTAGCAGAATGTAACATATTATAATTAATAGACAGTAATTGCAGAATTCTAAAGACTGTACACAAACAACTGCAAACTAACGTTAAATGCATTGGAATGGCACCTACTGTTTTAGAAGTAGACATAATGGCATCTAGCGCATGTAAAAGCTCTGACGGACGATCTGAGACGTTTTGGCTATCATTTCGATTGTAGATGTAGACACGCTCTTAGATTTTTTATTTTAGTAGTACTATTTCGGTGTCTGAGCAGGACTGCATAATGGCCTGAGAATCTTACTAGCAGTATGTAACATATTATAGTTAATAGACAGTAATTGCAGAATGCTAAAGACTGTACAGAAACAACTTTAAACTAACTTTAAATACATCGAAATGGCACCTACTGTTTTAGAAGTAGACAAAATGGAATGCTAGATCCTGTAAACCCTCTTACGGACGGTCTGACACGTTTTGGGTATCATTTCGATAGTAGAAACGCTCTTAGATTTTTTTATTTTAGTAGCACTATTTCGGTGTCTGAACACGACTGCATAATGGCCTCAGAATGCTACTAGCAGAATGTAACATATTATAATTAATAGACAGTAATTGCAGAATGGTAAAGACTGTGCACAAACAACTTTAAACTAACTTTAAATACATCGAAATGGCACCTACTCTTTTAGAAGTAAACATAATGGAATGCTAGAGCCTGTAAACGCTCTGACGGACGGTCTGACACGTTTTGTGTATCATTTCGATAGTAGAAACGCTCTTATATTTTTTTAATTTTAGTATCACTATTTCGGTGTCTGAACACGATTGCATAATGGCCTCAGAATGCTACTCGCAGAATGTAACATATTATAATTAATTGACAGTAATTGCAGAATGGTAAAGACTGTACACAAACAACTGTAAACTAACTTTAAATGCATCGAAATGGCACCTACTGTTTTAGAAGTAGACAAAATGGCATCTAGAGCCTGTAAAAGCTCTGTCGGTCGATCTGAGACGTTTTGGCTATCATTTCGAATGTAGATGTAGAAACCCTCTTAGATTTTTTATTTTAGCAGTACTATTTCGGTGTCTGAGCGGGACTGCATAATGGCCTCAGAATCTTACTAGCAGTATGTAACATATTATAGTTAATAGACAGTAATTGCAGAATGCTAAAGACTGTACAGAAACAACTTTAAACTAACTTTAAATACATCGAAATGGCACCTACTGTTTTAGAAGTAGACAAAATGGAATGCTATAGCCTGTAAACGCTCTTACGGACGGTCTGACACGTTTTGGGTATCATTTCGATAGCAGAAACGCTCTTAGATTTTTTTTATTTTAGTAGCACTATTTCGGTGTCTGAACACGATTGCATAATGGCCTCAGAATGCTACTAGCAGAATGTAACATATTATAATTAATAAACAGTAACTGCAGAATGCTAAAGACTGTACAGAAACAACTGTAAACTAACTTTAAATGGATCGGAATGGCATCTACTGTTTTAGAAGTAGACAAAATGGCATCTAGAGCCTGTAAAAGCTCTAACGGACGATCTGAGACGTTTTGGCTATCATTTCGATTGTAGATGTAGAAACGCTCTTAGATTTTTTATTTTAGTAGTACTATTTCGGTGTCTGAGCGGGACTGCATAATGGCCTCAGAATCTTACTAGCAGTATGTAACATATTATAGTTAATAGACAGTAATTGCAGAATGGTAAAGACTGTGCACAAACAACTTTAAACTAACTTTAAATACATCGAAATGGCACCTACTCTTTTAGAAGTAAACATAATGGAATGCTAGAGCCTGTAAACGCTCTGACGGACGGTCTGACACGTTTTGTGTATCATTTCGATAGTAGAAACGCTCTTAGATTTTTTAAATTTTAGTATCACTATTTCGGTGTCTGAACACGATTGCATAATGGCCTCAGAATGCTACTAGCAGAATGTAACATATTATAATTAATAGACAGTAATTGCAGAATGGTAAAGACTGTGCACAAACAACTTTAAACTAACTTTAAATACATCGAACTGGCACCTACTCTTTTAGAAGTAAACATAATGGAATGCTAGAGCCTGTAAAAGCTCTGACGGACGGACTGACACGTTTTGGGTATCATTTCGATAGTAGAAACGCTCTTAGATTTTTTTAATTTTAGTATCACTATTTCGGTGTCTGAACACGGTTGCATAATGGCCTCAGAATGCTACTAGCAGAATGTAACATATAATTAATTGACAGTAATTGCAGAATTCTAAAGACTGTACACAAACAACTGTAAACTAACTTTAAATGCATCGGAATGGCACCTACTGTTTTAGAAGTAGACAAAATGGCATCTAGAGCTTGTAAAAGCTCTGACGGACGATCTGAGACGTTTTGGCTATCATTTCGATTGTAGATGTAGAAACGCTCTTAGATTTTTTATTTTAGTAGTACTATTTCGGTGTCTGGGCGGGACTGCATAATGGCCTCAGAATCTTACTAGCAGTATGTAACATATTATAGTTAATAGACAGTAATTGCAGAATGCTAAAGAATGTACAGAAACAACTTTAAACTAACTTTAAATACATCGAAATGGCACCTACTGTTTTAGAAGTAGACAAAATGGAATGCTAGAGCCTGTAAACGCTCTGACGGACGGTCTGACACGTTTTGGGTATCATTTCGATAGTAGAAACGCTCTTAGATTTTTTTATTTTAGTAGCACTATTTCGGTGTCTGAACACGACTGCATAATGGCCTCAGAATGCTACTAGCAGAATGTAACATATTATAATTAATAGACAGTAATTGCAGAATGGTAAAGACTGTGCACAAACAACTTTAAACTAAGTTTAAATACATTGAAATGGCACCTACTCTTTTAGAAGTAAACATAATGGAATGCTAGAGCCTGTAAACGCTCTGGCGGACGGTCTGACACGTTTTGGGTATCATTTCGATAGTAGAAACGCTCTTAGATTTTTTTTATTTTAGTAGTACTATTTCGGTGTCTGAACACGATTGCATAATGGCCTCAGAATGCTACTAGCAGAATGTAACATATTATAATTAATAGACAGTAATTGCAGAGTTCTAAAGACTGTACACAAACAACTGTAAACTAACTTTAAAAGCATCGGAATGGCACTTACTGTTTTAGAAGTAGACAAAATGGCATCTAGAGCCTGTAAAAGCTCTGACGGACGATCTGAGACGTTTTGGCTAACATTTTGATTGTAGATGTAGAAACGCTCTTAAATTTTTTATTTTAGTAGTACTATTTCGGTGTCTGAGCGGGACTGCATAATGGCCTCAGAATCTTAGTAGCAGTATGTAACATATTATAGTTAATAGACAGTAATTGCAGAATGCTAAAGACTGTACAGAAACAACTTTAAACTAACTTTAAATACATCGAAATGGCACCTACTGTTTTAGAAGTAGACAAAATGGAATGCTAGAGCCTGTAAACGCTCTTACGGACGGTCTGACACGTTTTGGGTATCATTTCGATAGTAGAAACGCTCTTAGATTTTTTTATTTTAGTAGCACTATTTCGGTGTCTGAACACGACTGCATAATGGCCTCAGAATGCTACTAGCAGAATGTAACATATTATAATTAATAGACAGTATTTGCAGAATGGTAAAGACTGTGCACAAACAACTTTAAACTAGCTTTAAATACATTGAAATGGCACCTACTCTTTTAGAAGTAAACATAATGGGATGCTAGAGCCTGTAAACGCTCTGACGGACGGTCTGACACGTTTTGGGTATCATTTCGATAGTAGAAACGCTCTTAGATTTTTTTAATTTTAGTATCACTATTTCGGTGTCTGAACACGATTGCATAATGGCCTCAGAATGCTACTAGCAGAATGTAACATATTATAATTAATAGACAGTAATTGCAGAATTCTAAAGACTGTACACAAACAACTGTAAACTAACTTTAAAAGCATCGGAATGGCATCTACTGTTTTAGAAGTAGACAAAATGGCGTCTAGAGCCTGTAAAAGCTCTGAGGGACGATCTGAGACGTTTTGGCTATCATTTCGATTGTAGATGTAGAAACGCTCTTAGTTTTTTTATTTTAGTAGTACTATTTCGGTGTCTGAGCGGGTCTGCATAATGGCCTCAGAATCTTACTAGCAGTATGTAACATATTATAGTTAATAGACAGTAATTGCAGAATGCTAAAGACTGTACAGAAACAACTTTAAATACATCGAAATGGCACCTACTGTTTTAGAAGTAGACAAAGTGGAATGCTAGAGCCTGTAAACGCTCTTACGGACGGTCTGACACATTTTGGGTATTATTTCGATAGTAGAAACGCTCTTAGATTTTTTTTATTTTAGTAGCACTATTTCGGTGTCTGAACACGATTGCATAATGGCCTCAGAATGCTACTAGCAGAATGTAACATATTATAATTAATAGACAGTAATTGCAGAATTCTAAAGACTGTACACAAACAACTGGAAACTAACGCTCAATGCATCGGAATGGCACCTACTGTTTTAGAAGTAGACATAATGGCATCTAGCGCCTGTAAAAGCTCTGACGGACGATCTGAGACGTTTTGGCTATTATTTCGATTGTAGATGTAGAACCGCTCTTAGATTTTTTATTTTAGTAGTACTATTTCGGTGTCTGAGCGGGACTGCATAATGGCCTCAGAATCTTACTAGCAGTATGTAACATATTATAGTTAATAGACAGTAATTGCAGAATGCTAAAGACTGTACAGAAACAACTTTAAACTAACTTTAAATACATCGAAATGGCACCTACTGTTTTAGAAGTAGACAAAATGGAATGCTAGAGCCTGTAAACGCTCTTACGGACGGTCTGACACGTTTTGGGTATCATTTCGATAGTAGAAACGCTCTTAGATTTTTTTATTTTAGTAGCACTATTTCGGTGTCTGAACACGACTGCATAATGGCCTCAGAATGCTACTAGCAGAATGTAACATATTATAATTAATAGACAGTAATTGCAGAATGGTAAAGACTGTGCACAAACAACTTTAAACTAACTTTAAATACATTGAAATGGCACCTACTCTTTTAGAAGTAAACATAATGGGATGCTAGAGCCTGTAAACGCTCTGACGGACGGTCTGACACGTTTTGGGTATCATTTCGATAGTAGAAACGCTCTTAGATTTTTTTAATTTTAGTATCACTATTTCGGTGTCTGAACACGATTGCATAATGGCCTCAGAATGCTACTAGCAGAATGTAACATATTATAATTAATAGACAGTAATTGCAGAGTTCTAAAGACTGTACACAAACAACTGTAAACTAACTTTAAAAGCATCGGAATGGCACTTACTGTTTTAGAAGTAGACAAAATGGCATCTAGAGCTTGTAAAAGCTCTGACGAACGATCTGAGACGTTTTGGCTATCATTTCGATTGTAGATGTAGAAACGCTCTTAGATTTTTTTTTTAGTGTACTATTTCGGTGTCTGGGCGGGACTGCATAATGGCCTCAGAATCTTACTAGCAGTATGTAACATATTATAGTTAATAGACAGTAATTGCAGAATGCTATAGAATGTACAGAAACAACTTTAAACTAACTTTAAATACATCGAAATGGCACCTACTGTTTTAGAAGTAGACAAAATGGAATGCTAGAACCTGTAAACGCTCTTACGGACGGTCTGACACGTTTTGGGTATCATTTCGATAGTAGAAACGCTCTTAGATTTTTTTAATTTTAGTATCACTATTTCGGTGTCTGAACACGATTGCATAATGGCCTCAGAATGCTACTAGCAGAATGTAACATATTATAATTAATAGACAGTAATTGCAGAGTTCTAAAGACTGTACACAAACAACTGTAAACTAACTTTAAAAGCATCGGAATGGCACTTACTGTTTTAGAAGTAGACAAAATGGTATCTAGAGCTTGTAAAAGCTCTGACGGACGATCTGAGACGTTTTGGCTATCATTTCGATTGTAGATGTAGAAACGCTCTTAGATTTTTTATTTTAGTAGTACTATTTCGGTGTCTGGGCGGGACTGCATAATGGCCTCAGAATCTTACTAGCAGTATGTAACATATTATAGTTAATAGACAGTAATTGCAGAATGCTAAAGACTGTACAGAAACAACTTTAAACTAACTTTAAATACATCGAAATGGCACCTACTGTTTTAGAAGTAGACAAAATGGAATGCTAGAGCCTGTAAACGCTCTTACGGACGGTCTGACACGTTTTGGGTATCATTTCGATAGTAGAAACGCTCTTAAATTTTTTATTTTAGTAGTACTATTTCGGTGTCTGAGCGGGACTGCATAATGGCCTCAGAATCTTAGTAGCAGTATGTAACATATTATAGTTAATAGACAGTAATTGCAGAATGCTAAAGACTGTACAGAAACAACTTTAAACTAACTTTAAATACATCGAAATGGCACCTACTGTTTTAGAAGTAGACAAAATGGAATGCTAGAGCCTGTAAACGCTCTTGCGGACGGTCTGACACGTTATGGGTATCATTTCGATAGTAGAAACGCTCTTAGATTTTTTATTTTAGTAGCACTATTTCGGTGTCTGAACACGACTGCATAATGGCCTCAGAATGCTACTAACAGAATGTAACATATTATAATTAATAGACAGTAATTGCAGAATGGTAAAGACTGTGCACAAACAACTTTAAACTAACTTTAAATACATTGAAATGGCACCTACTCTTTTAGAAGTAAACATAATGGGATGCTAGAGCCTGTAAACACTCTGACGGACGGTCTGACACGTTTTGGGTATCATTTCGATAGTAGAAACGCTCTTAGATTTTTTTAATTTTAGTATCACTATTTCGGTGTCTGAACACGATTGCATAATGGCCTCAGAATGCTACTAGCAGAATGTAACATATTATAATTAATAGACAGTAATTGCAGAGTTCTAAAGACTGTACACAAACAACTGTAAACTAACTTTAAAAGCATCGGAATGGCACTTACTGTTTTAGAAGTAGACAAAATGGCATCTAGAGCTTGTAAAAGCTCTGACGGACGATCTGAGACGTTTTGGCTATCATTTCGATTGTAGATGTAGAAACGCTCTTAGATTTTTTATTTTAGTAGTACTATTTGGGTGTCTGGGCGGGACTGCATAATGGCCTCAGAATCTTACTAGCAGTATGTAACATATTATAGTTAATAGACAGTAATTGCAGAATGCTAAAGAATGTACAGAAACAACTTTAAACTAACTTTAAATACATCGAAATGGCACCTACTGTTTTAGAAGTAGACAAAATGGAATGCTAGAGCCTGTAAACGCTCTTACGGACGGTCTGACACGTTTTGGGTATCATTTCGATAGTAGAAACGCTCTTAGATTTTTTTAATTTTAGGATCACTATTTCGGTGTCTGAACACGATTGCATAATGGCCTCAGAATGCTACTAGCAGAATGTAACATATTATAGTTAATAGACAGTAATTGCAGAATGGTAAAGACTGTGCACAAACAACTTTAAACTAACTTTAAATACATCGAACTGGCACCTACTCTTTTAGAAGTAAATATAATGGAATGCTAGAGCCTGTAAACGCTCTGACGGATGGACTGACACGTTTTGGGTATCATTTCGATAGTAGAAACGCTCTTAGATTTTTTATTTTAGTAGTACTATTTCGGTGTCTGGGCGGGACTGCATAATGGCCTCAGAATCTTACTAGCAGTATGTAACATATTATAGTTAATAGACAGTAATTGCAGAATGCTAAAGACTGTACAGAAACAACTTTAAACTAACTTTAAATACATCGAAATGGCACCTACTGTTTTAGAAGTAGACAAAATGGAATGCTAGAGCCTGTAAACGCTCTTACGGACGGTCTGACACGTTTTGGGTATCATTTCGATAGTAGAAACGCTCTTAAATTTTTTATTTTAGTAGTACTATTTCGGTGTCTGAGCGGGACTGCATAATGGCCTCAGAATCTTAGTAGCAGTATGTAACATATTATAGTTAATAGACAGTAATTGCAGAATGCTAAAGACTGTACAGAAACAATTTTAAACTAACTTTAAATACATCGAAATGGCACCTACTGTTTTAGAAGTAGACAAAATGGAATGCTAGAGCCTGTAAACGCTCTTACGGACGGTCTGACACGTTATGGGTATCATTTCGATAGTAGAAACGCTCTTAGATTTTTTATTTTAGTAGCACTATTTCGGTGTCTGAACACGACTGCATAATGGCCTCAGAAAGCTACTAACAGAATGTAACATATTATAATTAATAGACAGTAATTGCAGAATGGTAAAGACTGTGCACAAACAACTTTAAACTAACTTTAAATACATTGAAATGGCACCTACTCTTTTAGAAGTAAACATAATGGGATGCTAGAGCCTGTAAACGCTCTGACGGACGGTCTGACACGTTTTGGGTATCATTTCGATAGTAGAAACGCTCTTAGATTTTTTTAATTTTAGTATCACTATTTCGGTGTCTGAACACGATTGCATAATGGCCTCAGAATGCTACTAGCAGAATGTAACATATTATAATTAATAGACAGTAATTGCAGAGTTCTAAAGACTGTACACAAACAACTGTAAACTAACTTTAAAAGCATCGGAATGGCACTTACTGTTTTAGAAGTAGACAAAATGGCATCTAGAGCTTGTAAAAGCTCTGACGGACGATCTGAGACGTTTTGGCTATCATTTCGATTGTAGATGTAGAAACGCTCTTAGATTTTTTATTTTAGTAGTACTATTTCGGTGTCTGGGCGGGACTGCATAATGGCCTCAGAATCTTACTAGCAGTATGTAACATATTATAGTTAATAGACAGTAATTGCAGAATGCTAAAGAATGTACAGAAACAACTTTAAACTAACTTTAAATACATCGAAATGGCACCTACTGTTTTAGAAGTAGACAAAATGGAATGCTAGAGCCTGTAAACGCTCTTACGGACGGTCTGACACGTTTTGGGTATCATTTCGATAGTAGAAACGCTCTTAGATTTTTTTAATTTTAGTATCACTATTTCGGTGTCTGAACACGATTGCATAATGGCCTCAGAATGCTACTAGCAGAATGTAACATATTATAATTAATAGACAGTAATTGCAGAATGGTAAAGACTGTGCACAAACAACTTTAAACTAACTTTAAATACATCGAACTGGCACCTACTCTTTTAGAAGTAAATATAATGGAATGCTAGAGCCTGTAAACGCTCTGACGGATGGACTGACACGTTTTGGGTATCATTTCGATAGTAGAAACGCTCTTAGATTTTTTATTTTAGTAGTACTATTTCGGTGTCTGAGCAGGACTGCATAATGGCCTGAGAATCTTACTAGCAGTATGTAACATATTATAGTTAATAGACAGTAATTGCAGAATGGTAAAGACTGTGCACAAACAACTTTAAACTAACTTTAAATACATCGAAATGGCACCTACTCTTTTAGAAGTAAACATAATGGAATGCTAGTGCCTGTAAACGCTCTGACGGACGGTCTGACACGTTTTGTGTATCATTTCGATAGTAGAAACGCTCTTAGATTTTTTTAATTTTAGTATCACTATTTCGGTGTCTGAACACGATTGCATAATGGCCTCAGAATGCTACTAGCAGAATGTAACATATTATAATTAATAGACAGTAATTGCAGAATTCTAAAGACTGTACACAAACAACTGCAAACTAACGTTAAATGCATTGGAATGGCACCTACTGTTTTAGAAGTAGACATAATGGCATCTAGCGCATGTAAAAGCTCTGACGGACGATCTGAGACGTTTTGGCTATCATTTCCATTGTAGATGTAGACACGCTCTTAGATTTTTTATTTTAGTAGTACTATTTCGGTGTCTGAGCAGGACTGCATAATGGCCTGAGAATCTTACTAGCAGTATGTAACATATTATAGTTAATAGACAGTAATTGCAGAATGCTAAAGACTGTACAGAAACAACTTTAAACTAACTTTAAATACATCGAAATGGCACCTACTGTTTTAGAAGTAGACATAATGGAATGCTAGATCCTGTAAACCCTCTTACGGACGGTCTGACACGTTTTGGGTATCATTTCGATAGTAGAAACGCTCTTAGATTTTTTTATTTTAGTAGCACTATTTCGGTGTCTGAACACGACTGCATAATGGCCTCAGAATGCTACTAGCAGAATGTAACATATTATAATTAATAGACAGTAATTGCAGAATGGTAAAGACTGTGCACAAACAACTTTAAACTAACTTTAAATACATCGAAATGGCACCTACTGTTTTAGAAGTAGACAAAATGGAATGCTAGAGCCTGTAAACGCTCTTACGGACGGTCTGACACGTTTTGGGTATCATTTCGATAGCAGAAACGCTCTTAGATTTTTTTTATTTTAGTAGCACTATTTCGGTGTCTGAACACGATTGCATAATGGCCTCAGAATGCTACTAGCAGAATGTAACATATTATAATTAATAAACAGTAACTGCAGAATGCTAAAGACTGTACAGAAACAACTGTAAACTAACTTTAAATGGATCGGAATGGCATCTACTGTTTTAGAAGTAGACAAAATGGCATCTAGGGCCTGTAAAAGCTCTGACGGACGATCTGAGACGTTTTGGCTATCATTTCGATTGTAGATGTAGAAACGCTCTTAGATTTTTTATTTTAGTAGTACTATTTCGGTGTCTGAGCGGGACTGCATAATGGCCTCAGAATCTTACTAGCAGTATGTAACATATTATAGTTAATAGACAGTAATTGCAGAATGGTAAAGACTGTGCACAAATAACTTTAAACTAACTTTAAATACATCGAAATGGCACCTATTCTTTTAGAAGTAAACATAATGGAATGCTAGAGCCTGTAAACGCTCTGACGGACGGTCTGACACGTTTTGTGTATCATTTCGATAGTAGAAACGCTCTTAGATTTTTTTAATTTTAGTATCACTATTTCGGTGTCTGAACACGATTGCATAATGGCCTCAGAATGCTACTAGCAGAATGTAACATATTATAATTAATAGACAGTAATTGCAGAATGGTAAAGACTGTGCACAAACAACTTTAAACTAACTTTAAATACATCGAACTGGCACCTACTCTTTTAGAAGTAAACATAATGGAATGCTAGAGCCTGTAAACGCTCTGACGGACGGACTGACACGTTTTGGGTATCATTTCGATAGTAGAAACGCTCTTAGATTTTTTTAATTTTAGTATCACTATTTCGGTGTCTGAACACGGTTGCATAATGGCCTCAGAATGCTACTAGCAGAATGTAACATATTATAATTAATTGACAGTAATTGCAGAATTCTAAAGACTGTACACAAACAACTGTAAACTAACTTTAAATGCATCGGAATGGCACCTACTGTTTTAGAAGTAGACAAAATGGCTTCTAGAGCTTGTAAAAGCTCTGACGGACGATCTGAGACGTTTTGGCTATCATTTCGATTGTAGATGTAGAAACGCTCTTAGATTTTTTATTTTAGTAGTACTATTTCGGTGTCTGGGCGGGACTGCATAATGGCCTCAGAATCTTACTAGCAGTATGTAACATATTATAGTTAATAGACAGTAATTGCAGAATGCTAAAGGATGTACAGAAACAACTTTAAACTAACTTTAAATACATCGAAATGGCACCTACTGTTTTAGAAGTAGACAAAATGGAATGCTAGAGCCTGTAAACGCTCTGACGGACGGTCTGACACGTTTTGGGTATCATTTCGATAGTAGAAACGCTCTTAGATTTTTTTATTTTAGTAGCACTATTTCGGTGTCTGAACACGATTGCATAATGGCCTCAGAATGCTACTAGCAGAATGTAACATATTATAATTAATAAACAGTAACTGCAGAATGCTAAAGACTGTACAGAAACAACTGTAAACTAACTTTAAATGGATCGGAATGGCATCTACTGTTTTAGAAGTAGACAAAATGGCATCTAGAGCCTGTAAAAGCTCTGACGGACGATCTGAGACGTTTTGGCTATCATTTCGATTGTAGATGTAGAAACGCTCTTAGATTTTTTATTTTAGTAGTACTATTTCGGTGTCTGAGCGGGACTGCATAATGGCCTCAGAATCTTACTAGCAGTATGTAACATATTATAGTAAATAGACAGTAATTGCAGAATGGTAAAGACTGTGCACAAACAACTTTAAACTAACTTTAAATACATCGAAATGGCACCTATTCTTTTAGAAGTAAACATAATGGAATGCTAGAGCCTGTAAACGCTCTGACGGACGGTCTGACACGTTTTGTGTATCATTTCGATAGTAGAAACGCTCTTAGATTTTTTTAATTTTAGTATCACTATTTCGGTGTCTGAACACAATTGCATAATGGCCTCAGAATGCTACTAGCAGAATGTAACATATTATAATTAATAGACAGTAATTGCAGAATGGTAAAGACTGTGCACAAACAACTTTAAACTAACTTTAAATACATCGAACTGGCACCTACTCTTTTAGAAGTAAACATAATGGAATGCTAGAGCCTGTAAACGCTCTGACGGACGGACTGACACGTTTTGGGTATCATTTCGATAGTAGAAACGCTCTTAGATTTTTTTAATTTTAGTATCACTATTTCGGTGTCTGAACACGGTTGCATAATGGCCTCAGAATGCTACTAGCAGAATGTAACATATTATAATTAATTGACAGTAATTGCAGAATTCTAAAGACTGTACACAAACAACTGTAAACTAACTTTAAATGCATCGGAATGGCACCTACTGTTTTAGAAGTAGACAAAATGGCATCTAGAGCCTGTAAAAGCTCTGACGGACGATCTGAGACGTTTTGGCTATCATTTCGATTGTAGATGTAGAAACGCTCTTAGATTTTTTATTTTAGTAGTACTATTTCGGTGTCTGGGCGGGACTGCATAATGGCCTCAGAATCTTACTAGCAGTATGTAACATATTATAGTTAATAGACAGTAATTGCAGAATGCTAAAGAATGTACAGAAACAACTTTAAACTAACTTTAAATACATCGAAATGGCACCTACTGTTTTAGAAGTAGACAAAATGGAATGCTAGAGCCTGTAAACGCTCTGACGGACGGTCTGACACGTTTTGGGTATCATTTCGATAGTAGAAACGCTCTTAGATTTTTTTATTTTAGTAGCACTATTTCGGTGTCTGAACACGATTGCATAATGGCCTCAGAATGCTACTAGCAGAATGTAACATATTATAATTAATAAACAGTAACTGCAGAATGCTAAAGACTGTACAGAAACAACTGTAAACTAACTTTAAATGGATCGGAATGGCATCTACTGTTTTAGAAGTAGACAAAATGGCATCTAGAGCCTGTAAAAGCTCTGACGGACGATCTGAGACGTTTTGGCTATCATTTCGATTGTAGATGTAGAAACGCTCTTAGATTTTTTATTTTAGTAGTACTATTTCGGTGTCTGAGCGGGACTGCATAATGGCCTCAGAATCTTACTAGCAGTATGTAACATATTATAGTTAATAGACAGTAATTGCAGAATGGTAAAGACTGTGCACAAACAACTTTAAACTAACTTTAAATACATCGAAATGGCACCTATTCTTTTAGAAGTAAACATAATGGAATGCTAGAGCCTGTAAACGCTCTGACGGACGGTCTGACACGTTTTGTGTATCATTTCGATAGTAGAAACGCTCTTAGATTTTTTTAATTTTAGTATCACTATTTCGGTGTCTGAACACGATTGCATAATGGCCTCAGAATGCTACTAGCAGAATGTAACATATTATAATTAATAGACAGTAATTGCAGAATGGTAAAGACTGTGCACAAACAACTTTAAACTAACTTTAAATACATCGAACTGGCACCTACTCTTTTAGAAGTAAACATAATGGAATGCTAGAGCCTGTAAACGCTCTGACGGACGGACTGACACGTTTTGGGTATCATTTCGATAGTAGAAACGCTCTTAGATTTTTTTAATTTTAGTATCACTATTTCGGTGTCTGAACACGGTTGCATAATGGCCTCAGAATGCTACTAGCAGAATGTAACATATTATAATTAATTGACAGTAATTGCAGAATTCTAAAGACTGTACACAAACAACTGTAAACTAACTTTAAATGCATCGGAATGGCACCTACTGTTTTAGAAGTAGACAAAATGGCATCTAGAGCCTGTAAAAGCTCTGACGGACGATCTGAGACGTTTTGGCTATCATTTCGATTGTAGATGTAGAAACGCTCTTAGATTTTTTATTTTAGTAGTACTATTTCGGTGTCTGGGCGGGACTGCATAATGGCCTCAGAATCTTACTAGCAGTATGTAACATATTATAGTTAATAGACAGTAATTGCAGAATGCTAAAGAATGTACAGAAACAACTTTAAACTAACTTTAAATACATCGAAATGGCACCTACTGTTTTAGAAGTAGACAAAATGGAATGCTAGAGCCTGTAAACGCTCTGACGGACGGTCTGACACGTTTTGGGTATCATTTCGATAGTAGAAACGCTCTTAGATTTTTTTATTTTAGTAGCACTATTTCGGTGTCTGAACACGACTGCATAATGGCCTCAGAATGCTACTAGCAGAATGTAACATATTATAATTAATAGACAGTAATTGCAGAATGGTAAAGACTGTGCACAAACAACTTTAAACTAAGTTTAAATACATTGAAATGGCACCTACTCTTTTTGAAGTAAACATAATGGAATGCTAGAGCCTGTAAACGCTCTGACGGACGGTCTGACACGTTTTGGGGATCATTTCGATAGTAGAAACGCTCTTAGATTTTTTTTATTTTAGTAGTACTATTTCGGTGTCTGAACACGATTGCATAATGGCCTCAGAATGCTACTAGCAGAATGTAACATATTATAATTAATAGACAGTAATTGCAGAGTTCTAAAGACTGTACACAAACAACTGTAAACTAACTTTAAAAGCATCGGAATGGCACTTACTGTTTTAGAAGTAGACAAAATGGCATCTAGAGCCTGTAAAAGCTCTGACGGACGATCTGAGACGTTTTGGCTAACATTTTGATTGTAGATGTAGAAACGCTCTTAAATTTTTTATTTTAGTAGTACTATTTCGGTGTCTGAGCGGGACTGCATAATGGCCTCAGAATCTTAGTAGCAGTATGTAACATATTATAGTTAATAGACAGTAATTGCAGAATGCTAAAGACTGTACAGAAACAACTTTAAACTAACTTTAAATACATCGAAATGGCACCTACTGTTTTAGAAGTAGACAAAATGGAATGCTAGAGCCTGTAAACGCTCTTACGGACGGTCTGACACGTTTTGGGTATCATTTCGATAGTAGAAACGCTCTTAGATTTTTTTATTTTAGTAGCACTATTTCGGTGTCTGAACACGACTGCATAATGGCCTCAGAATGCTACTAGCAGAATGTAACATATTATAATTAATAGACAGTAATTGCAGAATGGTAAAGACTGTGCACAAACAACTTTAAACTAACTTTAAATACATTGAAATGGCACCTACTCTTTTAGAAGTAAACATAATGGGATGCTAGAGCCTGTAAACGCTCTGACGGACGGTCTGACACGTTTTGGGTATCATTTCGATAGTAGAAACGCTCTTAGATTTTTTAAATTTTAGTATCACTATTTCGGTGTCTGAACACGATTGCATAATGGCCTCAGAATGCTACTAGCAGAATGTAACATATTATAATTAATAGACAGTAATTGCAGAATTCTAAAGACTGTACACAAACAACTGTAAACTAACTTTAAAAGCATCGGAATGGCATCTACTGTTATAGAAGTAGACAAAATGGCGTCTAGAGCCTGTAAAAGCTCTGAGGGACGATCTGAGATGTTTTGGCTATCATTTCGATTGTAGATGTAGAAACGCTCTTAGTTTTTTTATTTTAGTAGTACTATTTCGGTGTCTGAGCGGGACTGCATAATGGCCTCAGAATCTTACTAGCAGTATGTAACATATTATAGTTAATAGACAGTAATTGCAGAATGCTAAAGACTGTACAGAAACAACTTTAAATACATCGAAATGGCACCTACTGTTTTAGAAGTAGACAAAGTGGAATGCTAGAGCCTGTAAACGCTCTTACGGACGGTCTGACACATTTTGGGTATTATTTCGATAGTAGAAACGCTCTTAGATTTTTTTTATTTTAGTAGCACTATTTCGGTGTCTGAACACCATTGCATAATGGCCTCAGAATGCTACTAGCAGAATGTAACATATTATAATTAATAGACAGTAATTGCAGAATTCTAAAGACTGTACACAAACAACTGGAAACTAACGCTCAATGCATCGGAATGGCACCTACTGTTTTAGAAGTAGACATAATGGCATCTAGCGCCTGTAAAAGCTCTGACGGACGATCTGAGACGTTTTGGCTATTATTTCGATTGTAGATGTAGAACCGCTCTTAGATTTTTTATTTTAGTAGTACTATTTCGGTGTCTGAGCGGGACTGCATAATGGCCTCAGAATCTTACTAGCAGTATGTAACATATTATAGTTAATAGACAGTAATTGCAGAATGCTAAAGACTGTACAGAAACAACTTTAAACTAACTTTAAATACATCGAAATGGCACCTACTGTTTTAGAAGTAGACAAAATGGAATGCTAGAGCCTGTAAACGCTCTTACGGACGGTCTGACACGTTTTGGGTATCATTTCGATAGTAGAAACGCTCTTAGATTTTTTTATTTTAGTAGCACTATTTCGGTGTCTGAACACGACTGCATAATGGCCTCAGAATGGTACTAGCAGAATGTAACATATTATAATTAATAGACAGTAATTGCAGAATGGTAAAGACTGTGCACAAACAACTTTAAACTAACTTTAAATACATCGAAGTGGCACCTACTCCTTTAGAAGTAGACAAAGTGGAATGCTAGAGCCTGTAAACGCTCTGACGGACGGTCTGACACGTTTTGGGTATCATTTCGATAGTATAAACGCTCTTAGATTTTTTTAATTTTAGTATCACTATTTCGGTGTCTGAACACGATTGCATAATGGTCTCAGAATGCTACTAGCAGAATGTAACATATTATAATTAATAGACAGTAATTGCAGAATTCTAAAGACTGTACACAAACAACTGGAAACTAACGCTCAATGCATCGGAATGGCACCTACTGTTTTAGAAGTAGACATAATGGCATCTAGCGCCTGTAAAAGCTCTGACGGACGATCTGAGATATTTTGGCTATTATTTCGATTGTAGATGTAGAACCGCTCTTAGATTTTTTATTTTAGTAGTACTATTTCGGTGTCTAAGCGGGACTGCATAATGGCCTCAGAATCTTACTAGCAGTATGTAACATATTATAGTTAATAGACAGTAATTGCAGAATGCTAAAGACTGTACAGAAACAACTTTAAACTAACTTTAAATACATCGAAATGGCACCTACTGTTTTAGAAGTAGACAAAATGGAATGCTAGAGCCTGTAAACGCTCTTACGGACGGTCTGACACGTTTTGGGTATCATTTCGATAGTAGAAACGCTCTTAGATTTTTTATTTTAGTAGCACTATTTCGGTGTCTGAACACGACTGCATAATGGCCTCAGAATGCTACTAGCAGAATGTAACATATTATAATTAATAGACAGTAATTGCAGAATGGTAAAGACTGTGCACAAACAACTTTAAACTAACTTTAAATACATTGAAATGGCACCTACTCTTTTAGAAGTAAACATAATGGGATGCTAGAGCCTGTAAACGCTCTGACGGACGGTCTGACACGTTTTGGGTATCATTTCGATAGTAGAAACGCTCTTAGATTTTTTTAATTTTAGTATCACTATTTCGGTGTCTGAACACGATTGCATAATGGCCTCAGAATGCTACTAGCAGAATGTAACATATTATAATTAATAGATAGTAATTGCAGAATTCTAAAGACTGTACACAAACAACTGTAAACTAACTTTAAAAGCATCGGAATGGCATCTACTGTTTTAGAAGTAGACAAAATGGCGTCTAGAGCCTGTAAAAGCTCTGAGGGACGATCTGAGACGTTTTGGCTATCATTTCGATTGTAGATGTAGAAACGCTCTTAGTTTTTTTATTTTAGTAGTACTATTTCGGTGTCTGAGCGGGACTGCATAATGGCCTCAGAATCTTACTAGCAGTATGTAACATATTATAGTTAATAGACAGTAATTGCAGAATGCTAAAGACTGTACAGAAACAACTTTAAATACATCGAAATGGCACCTACTGTTTTAGAAGTAGACAAAGTGGAATGCTAGAGCCTGTAAACGCTCTTACGGACGGTCTGACACATTTTGGGTATTATTTCGATAGTAGAAACGCTCTTAGATTTTTTTTATTTTAGTAGCACTATTTCGGTGTCTGAACACGATTGCATAATGGCCTCAGAATGCTACTAGCAGAATGTAACATATTATAATTAATAGACAGTAATTGCAGAATTCTAAAGACTGTACACAAACAACTGGAAACTAACGCTCAATGCATCGGAATGGCACCTACTGTTTTAGAAGTAGACATAATGGCATCTAGCGCCTGTAAAAGCTCTGACGGACGATCTGAGACGTTTTGGCTATTATTTCGATTGTAGATGTAGAACCGCTCTTAGATTTTTTATTTTAGTAGTACTATTTCGGTGTCTGAGCGGGACTGCATAATGGCCTCAGAATCTTACTAGCAGTATGTAACATATTATAGTTAATAGACAGTAATTGCAGAATGCTAAAGACTGTACAGAAACAACTTTAAACTAACTTTAAATACATCGAAATGGCACCTACTGTTTTAGAAGTAGACAAAATGGAATGCTAGAGCCTGTAAACGCTCTTACGGACGGTCTGACACGTTTTGGGTATCATTTCGATAGTAGAAACGCTCTTAGATTTTTTTATTTTAGTAGCACTATTTCGGTGTCTGAACACGACTGCATAATGGCCTCAGAATGGTACTAGCAGAATGTAACATATTATAATTAATAGACAGTAATTGCAGAATGGTAAAGACTGTGCACAAACAACTTTAAACTAACTTTAAATACATCGAAGTGGCACCTACTCCTTTAGAAGTAGACAAAGTGGAATGCTAGAGCCTGTAAACGCTCTGACGGACGGTCTGACACGTTTTGGGTATCATTTCGATAGTAGAAACGCTCTTAGATTTTTTTAATTTTAGTATCACTATTTCGGTGTCTGAACACGGTTGCATAATGGCCTCAGAATGCTACTAGCAGAATGTAACATATTATAATTAATTGACAGTAATTGCAGAATTCTAAAGACTGTACACAAACAACTGTAAACTAACTTTAAATGCATCGGAATGGCACCTACTGTTTTAGAAGTAGACAAAATGGCATCTAGAGCCTGTAAAAGCTCTGACGGACGATCTGAGACGTTTTGGCTATCATTTCGATTGTAGATGTAGAAACGCTCTTAGATTTTTTATTTTAGTAGTACTATTTCGGTGTCTGGGCGGGACTGCATAATGGCCTCAGAATCTTACTAGCAGTATGTAACATATTATAGTTAATAGACAGTAATTGCAGAATGCTAAAGAATGTACAGAAACAACTTTAAACTAACTTTAAATACATCGAAATGGCACCTACTGTTTTAGAAGTAGACAAAATGGAATGCTAGAGCCTGTAAACGCTCTGACGGACGGTCTGACACGTTTTGGGTATCATTTCGATAGTAGAAACGCTCTTAGATTTTTTTATTTTAGTAGCACTATTTCGGTGTCTGAACACGATTGCATAATGGCCTCAGAATGCTACTAGCAGAATGTAACATATTATAATTAATAAACAGTAACTGCAGAATGCTAAAGACTGTACAGAAACAACTGTAAACTAACTTTAAATGGATCGGAATGGCATCTACTGTTTTAGAAGTAGACAAAATGGCATCTAGAGCCTGTAAAAGCTCTGACGGACGATCTGAGACGTTTTGGCTATCATTTCGATTGTAGATGTAGAAACGCTCTTAGATTTTTTATTTTAGTAGTACTATTTCGGTGTCTGAGCGGGACTGCATAATGGCCTCAGAATCTTACTAGCAGTATGTAACATATTATAGTTAATAGACAGTAATTGCAGAATGGTAAAGACTGTGCACAAACAACTTTAAACTAACTTTAAATACATCGAAATGGCACCTATTCTTTTAGAAGTAAACATAATGGAATGCTAGAGCCTGTAAACGCTCTGACGGACGGTCTGACACGTTTTGTGTATCATTTCGATAGTAGAAACGCTCTTAGATTTTTTAAATTTTAGTATCACTATTTCGGTGTCTGAACACGATTGCATAATGGCCTCAGAATGCTACTAGCAGAATGTAACATATTATAATTAATAGACAGTAATTGCAGAATGGTAAAGACTGTGCACAAACAACTTTAAACTAACTTTAAATACATCGAACTGGCACCTACTCTTTTAGAAGTAAACATAATGGAATGCTAGAGCCTGTAAACGCTCTGACGGACGGACTGACACGTTTTGGGTATCATTTCGATAGTAGAAACGCTCTTAGATTTTTTTAATTTTAGTATCACTATTTCGGTGTCTGAACACGGTTGCATAATGGCCTCAGAATGCTACTAGCAGAATGTAACATATTATAATTAATTGACAGTAATTGCAGAATTCTAAAGACTGTACACAAACAACTGTAAACTAACTTTAAATGCATCGGAATGGCACCTACTGTTTTAGAAGTAGACAAAATGGCATCTAGAGCCTGTAAAAGCTCTGACGGACGATCTGAGACGTTTTGGCTATCATTTCGATTGTAGATGTAGAAACGCTCTTAGATTTTTTATTTTAGTAGTACTATTTCGGTGTCTGGGCGGGACTGCATAATGGCCTCAGAATCTTACTAGCAGTATGTAACATATTATAGTTAATAGACAGTAATTGCAGAATGCTAAAGAATGTACAGAAACAACTTTAAACTAACTTTAAATACATCGAAATGGCACCTACTGTTTTAGAAGTAGACAAAATGGAATGCTAGAGCCTGTAAACGCTCTGACGGACGGTCTGACACGTTTTGGGTATCATTTCGATAGTAGAAACGCTCTTAGATTTTTTTATTTTAGTAGCACTATTTCGGTGTCTGAACACGATTGCATAATGGCCTCAGAATGCTACTAGCAGAATGTAACATATTATAATTAATAAACAGTAACTGCAGAATGCTAAAGACTGTACAGAAACAACTGTAAACTAACTTTAAATGGATCGGAATGGCATCTACTGTTTTAGAAGTAGACAAAATGGCATCTAGAGCCTGTAAAAGCTCTGACGGACGATCTGAGACGTTTTGGCTATCATTTCGATTGTAGATGTAGAAACGCTCTTAGATTTTTTATTTTAGTAGTACTATTTCGGTGTCTGAGCGGGACTGCATAATGGCCTCAGAATCTTACTAGCAGTATGTAACATATTATAGTTAATAGACAGTAATTGCAGAATGGTAAAGACTGTGCACAAACAACTTTAAACTAACTTTAAATACATCGAAATGGCACCTATTCTTTTAGAAGTAAACATAATGGAATGCTAGAGCCTGTAAACGCTCTGACGGACGGTCTGACACGTTTTGTGTATCATTTCGATAGTAGAAACGCTCTTAGATTTTTTTAATTTTAGTATCACTATTTCGGTGTCTGAACACGATTGCATAATGGCCTCAGAATGCTACTAGCAGAATGTAACATATTATAATTAATAGACAGTAATTGCAGAATGGTAAAGACTGTGCACAAACAACTTTAAACTAACTTTAAATACATCGAACTGGCACCTACTCTTTTAGAAGTAAACATAATGGAATGCTAGAGCCTGTAAACGCTCTGACGGACGGACTGACACGTTTTGGGTATCATTTCGATAGTAGAAACGCTCTTAGATTTTTTTAATTTTAGTATCACTATTTCGGTGTCTGAACACGGTTGCATAATGGCCTCAGAATGCTACTAGCAGAATGTAACATATTATAATTAATTGACAGTAATTGCAGAATTCTAAAGACTGTACACAAACAACTGTAAACTAACTTTAAATGCATCGGAATGGCACCTACTGTTTTAGAAGTAGACAAAATGGCATCTAGAGCCTGTAAAAGCTCTGACGGACGATCTGAGACGTTTTGGCTATCATTTCGATTGTAGATGTAGAAACGCTCTTAGATTTTTTATTTTAGTAGTACTATTTCGGTGTCTGGGCGGGACTGCATAATGGCCTCAGAATCTTACTAGCAGTATGTAACATATTATAGTTAATAGACAGTAATTGCAGAATGCTAAAGAATGTACAGAAACAACTTTAAACTAACTTTAAATACATCGAAATGGCACCTACTGTTTTAGAAGTAGACAAAATGGAATGCTAGAGCCTGTAAACGCTCTTACGGACGGTCTGACACGTTTTGGGTATCATTTCGATAGTAGAAACGCTCTTAGATTTTTTTATTTTAGTAGCACTATTTCGGTGTCTGAACACGACTGCATAATGGCCTCAGAATGCTACTAGCAGAATGTAACATATTATAATTAATAGACAGTAATTGCAGAATGGTAAAGACTGTGCACAAACAACTTTAAACTAAGTTTAAATACATTGAAATGGCACCTACTCTTTTTGAAGTAAACATAATGGAATGCTAGAGCCTGTAAACGCTCTGACGGACGGTCTGACACGTTTTGGGGATCATTTCGATAGTAGAAACGCTCTTAGATTTTTTTTATTTTAGTAGTACTATTTCGGTGTCTGAACACGATTGCATAATGGCCTCAGAATGCTACTAGCAGAATGTAACATATTATAATTAATAGACAGTAATTGCAGAGTTCTAAAGACTGTACACAAACAACTGTAAACTAACTTTAAAAGCATCGGAATGGCACTTACTGTTTTAGAAGTAGACAAAATGGCATCTAGAGCCTGTAAAAGCTCTGACGGACGATCTGAGACGTTTTGGCTAACATTTTGATTGTAGATGTAGAAACGCTCTTAAATTTTTTATTTTAGTAGTACTATTTCGGTGTCTGAGCGGGACTGCATAATGGCCTGAGAATCTTAGTAGCAGTATGTAACATATTATAGTTAATAGACAGTAATTGCAGAATGCTAAAGACTGTACAGAAACAACTTTAAACTAACTTTAAATACATCGAAATGGCACCTACTGTTTTAGAAGTAGACAAAATGGAATGCTAGAGCCTGTAAACGCTCTTACGGACGGTCTGACACGTTTTGGGTATCATTTCGATAGTAGAAACGCTCTTAGATTTTTTTATTTTAGTAGCACTATTTCGGTGTCTGAACACGACTGCATAATGGCCTCAGAATGCTACTAGCAGAATGTAACATATTATAATTAATAGACAGTAATTGCAGAATGGTAAAGACTGTGCACAAACAACTTTAAACTAACTTTAAATACATTGAAATGGCACCTACTCTTTTAGAAGTAAACATAATGGGATGCTAGAGCCTGTAAACGCTCTGACGGACGGTCTGACACGTTTTGGGTATCATTTCGATAGTAGAAACGCTCTTAGATTTTTTAAATTTTAGTATCACTATTTCGGTGTCTGAACACGATTGCATAATGGCCTCAGAATGCTACTAGCAGAATGTAACATATTATAATTAATAGACAGTAATTGCAGAATTCTAAAGACTGTACACAAACAACTGTAAACTAACTTTAAAAGCATCGGAATGGCATCTACTGTTATAGAAGTAGACAAAATGGCGTCTAGAGCCTGTAAAAGCTCTGAGGGACGATCTGAGATGTTTTGGCTATCATTTCGATTGTAGATGTAGAAACGCTCTTAGTTTTTTTATTTTAGTAGTACTATTTCGGTGTCTGAGCGGGACTGCATAATGGCCTCAGAATCTTACTAGCAGTATGTAACATATTATAGTTAATAGACAGTAATTGCAGAATGCTAAAGACTGTACAGAAACAACTTTAAATACATCGAAATGGCACCTACTGTTTTAGAAGTAGACAAAGTGGAATGCTAGAGCCTGTAAACGCTCTTACGGACGGTCTGACACATTTTGGGTATTATTTCGATAGTAGAAACGCTCTTAGATTTTTTTTATTTTAGTAGCACTATTTCGGTGTCTGAACACCATTGCATAATGGCCTCAGAATGCTACTAGCAGAATGTAACATATTATAATTAATAGACAGTAATTGCAGAATTCTAAAGACTGTACACAAACAACTGGAAACTAACGCTCAATGCATCGGAATGGCACCTACTGTTTTAGAAGTAGACATAATGGCATCTAGCGCCTGTAAAAGCTCTGACGGACGATCTGAGACGTTTTGGCTATTATTTCGATTGTAGATGTAGAACCGCTCTTAGATTTTTTATTTTAGTAGTACTATTTCGGTGTCTGAGCGGGACTGCATAATGGCCTCAGAATCTTACTAGCAGTATGTAACATATTATAGTTAATAGACAGTAATTGCAGAATGCTAAAGACTGTACAGAAACAACTTTAAACTAACTTTAAATACATCGAAATGGCACCTACTGTTTTAGAAGTAGACAAAATGGAATGCTAGAGCCTGTAAACGCTCTTACGGACGGTCTGACACGTTTTGGGTATCATTTCGATAGTAGAAACGCTCTTAGATTTTTTTATTTTAGTAGCACTATTTCGGTGTCTGAACACGACTGCATAATGGCCTCAGAATGGTACTAGCAGAATGTAACATATTATAATTAATAGACAGTAATTGCAGAATGGTAAAGACTGTGCACAAACAACTTTAAACTAACTTTAAATACATCGAAGTGGCACCTACTCCTTTAGAAGTAGACAAAGTGGAATGCTAGAGCCTGTAAACGCTCTGACGGACGGTCTGACACGTTTTGGGTATCATTTCGATAGTATAAACGCTCTTAGATTTTTTTAATTTTAGTATCACTATTTCGGTGTCTGAACACGATTGCATAATGGCCTCAGAATGCTACTAGCAGAATGTAACATATTATAATTAATAGACAGTAATTGCAGAATTCTAAAGACTGTACACAAACAACTGGAAACTAACGCTCAATGCATCGGAATGGCACCTACTGTTTTAGAAGTAGACATAATGGCATCTAGCGCCTGTAAAAGCTCTGACGGACGATCTGAGACGTTTTGGCTATTATTTCGATTGTAGATGTAGAACCGCTCTTAGATTTTTTATTTTAGTAGTACTATTTCGGTGTCTAAGCGGGACTGCATAATGGCCTCAGAATCTTACTAGCAGTATGTAACATATTATAGTTAATAGACAGTAATTGCAGAATGCTAAAGACTGTACAGAAACAACTTTAAACTAACTTTAAATACATCGAAATGGCACCTACTGTTTTAGAAGTAGACAAAATGGAATGCTAGAGCCTGTAAACGCTCTTACGGACGGTCTGACACGTTTTGGGTATCATTTCGATAGTAGAAACGCTCTTAGATTTTTTATTTTAGTAGCACTATTTCGGTGTCTGAACACGACTGCATAATGGCCTCAGAATGCTACTAGCAGAATGTAACATATTATAATTAATAGACAGTAATTGCAGAATGGTAAAGACTGTGCACAAACAACTTTAAACTAACTTTAAATACATTGAAATGGCACCTACTCTTTTAGAAGTAAACATAATGGGATGCTAGAGCCTGTAAACGCTCTGACGGACGGTCTGACACGTTTTGGGTATCATTTCGATAGTAGAAACGCTCTTAGATTTTTTTAATTTTAGTATCACTATTTCGGTGTCTGAACACGATTGCATAATGGCCTCAGAATGCTACTAGCAGAATGTAACATATTATAATTAATAGATAGTAATTGCAGAATTCTAAAGACTGTACACAAACAACTGTAAACTAACTTTAAAAGCATCGGAATGGCATCTACTGTTTTAGAAGTAGACAAAATGGCGTCTAGAGCCTGTAAAAGCTCTGAGGGACGATCTGAGACGTTTTGGCTATCATTTCGATTGTAGATGTAGAAACGCTCTTAGTTTTTTTATTTTAGTAGTACTATTTCGGTGTCTGAGCGGGACTGCATAATGGCCTCAGAATCTTACTAGCAGTATGTAACATATTATAGTTAATAGACAGTAATTGCAGAATGCTAAAGACTGTACAGAAACAACTTTAAATACATCGAAATGGCACCTACTGTTTTAGAAGTAGACAAAGTGGAATGCTAGAGCCTGTAAACGCTCTTACGGACGGTCTGACACATTTTGGGTATTATTTCGATAGTAGAAACGCTCTTAGATTTTTTTTATTTTAGTAGCACTATTTCGGTGTCTGAACACGATTGCATAATGGCCTCAGAATGCTACTAGCAGAATGTAACATATTATAATTAATAGACAGTAATTGCAGAATTCTAAAGACTGTACACAAACAACTGGAAACTAACGCTCAATGCATCGGAATGGCACCTACTGTTTTAGAAGTAGACATAATGGCATCTAGCGCCTGTAAAAGCTCTGACGGACGATCTGAGACGTTTTGGCTATTATTTCGATTGTAGATGTAGAACCGCTCTTAGATTTTTTATTTTAGTAGTACTATTTCGGTGTCTGAGCGGGACTGCATAATGGCCTCAGAATCTTACTAGCAGTATGTAACATATTATAGTTAATAGACAGTAATTGCAGAATGCTAAAGACTGTACAGAAACAACTTTAAACTAACTTTAAATACATCGAAATGGCACCTACTGTTTTAGAAGTAGACAAAATGGAATGCTAGAGCCTGTAAACGCTCTTACGGACGGTCTGACACGTTTTGGGTATCATTTCGATAGTAGAAACGCTCTTAGATTTTTTTATTTTAGTAGCACTATTTCGGTGTCTGAACACGACTGCATAATGGCCTCAGAATGGTACTAGCAGAATGTAACATATTATAATTAATAGACAGTAATTGCAGAATGGTAAAGACTGTGCACAAACAACTTTAAACTAACTTTAAATACATCGAAGTGGCACCTACTCCTTTAGAAGTAGACAAAGTGGAATGCTAGAGCCTGTAAACGCTCTGACGGACGGTCTGACACGTTTTGGGTATCATTTCGATAGTAGAAACGCTCTTAGATTTTTTTAATTTTAGTATCACTATTTCGGTGTCTGAACACGATTGCATAATGGCCTCAGAATGCTACTAGCAGAATGTAACATATTATAATTAATAGACAGTAATTGCAGAATTCTAAAGACTGTACACAAACAACTGGAAACTAACGCTCAATGCATCGGAATGGCACCTACTGTTTTAGAAGTAGACATAATGGCATCTAGCGCCTGTAAAAGCTCTGACGGACGATCTGAGACGTTTTGGCTATTATTTCGATTGTAGATGTAGAACCGCTCTTAGATTTTTTATTTTAGTAGTACTATTTCGGTGTCTGAGCGGGACTGCATAATGGCCTCAGAATCTTACTAGCAGTATGTAACATATTATAGTTAATAGACAGTAATTGCAGAATGCTAAAGACTGTACAGAAACAACTTTAAACTAACTTTAAATACATCGAAATGGCACCTACTGTTTTAGAAGTAGACAAAATGGAATGCTAGAGCCTGTAAACGCTCTTACGGACGGTCTGACACGTTTTGGGTATCATTTCGATAGTAGAAACGCTCTTAGATTTTTTTATTTTAGTAGCACTATTTCGGTGTCTGAACACGACTGCATAATGGCCTCAGAATGCTACTAGCAGAATGTAACATATTATAATTAATAGACAGTAATTGCAGAATGGTAAAGACTGTGCACAAACAACTTTAAACTAACTTTAAATACATTGAAATGGCACCTACTCTTTTAGAAGTAAACATAATGGGATGCTAGAGCCTGTAAACGCTCTGACGGACGGTCTGACACGTTTTGGGTATCATTTCGATAGTAGAAACGCTCTTAGATTTTTTTAATTTTAGTATCACTATTTCGGTGTCTGAACACGATTGCATAATGGCCTCAGAATGCTACTAGCAGAATGTAACATATTATAATTAATAGACAGTAATTGCAGAGTTCTAAAGACTGTACACAAACAACTGTAAACTAACTTTAAAAGCATCGGAATGGCACTTACTGTTTTAGAAGTAGACAAAATGGCATCTAGAGCTTGTAAAAGCTCTGACGGACGATCTGAGACGTTTTGGCTATCATTTCGATTGTAGATGTAGAAACGCTCTTAGATTTTTTATTTTAGTAGTACTATTTCGGTGTCTGGGCGGGACTGCATAATGGCCTCAGAATCTTACTAGCAGTATGTAACATATTATAGTTAATAGACAGTAATTGCAGAATGCTAAAGACTGTACAGAAACAACTTTAAACTAACTTTAAATACATCGAAATGGCACCTACTGTTTTAGAAGTAGACAAAATGGAATGCTAGAGCCTGTAAACGCTCTTACGGACGGTCTGACACGTTTTGGGTATCATTTCGATAGTAGAAACGCTCTTAGATTTTTTTAATTTTAGTATCACTATTTCGGTGTCTGAACACGATTGCATAATGGCCTCAGAATGCTACTAGCAGAATGTAACATATTATAATTAATAGACAGTAATTGCAGAGTTCTAAAGACTGTACACAAACAACTGTAAACTAACTTTAAAAGCATCGGAATGGCACTTACTGTTTTAGAAGTAGACAAAATGGCATCTAGAGCTTGTAAAAGCTCTGACGGACGATCTGAGACGTTTTGGCTATCATTTCGATTGTAGATGTAGAAACGCTCTTAGATTTTTTATTTTAGTAGTACTATTTCGGTGTCTGGGCGGGACTGCATAATGGCCTCAGAATCTTACTAGCAGTATGTAACATATTATAGTTAATAGACAGTAATTGCAGAATGCTAAAGACTGTACAGAAACAACTTTAAACTAACTTTAAATACATCGAAATGGCACCTACTGTTTTAGAAGTAGACAAAATGGAATGCTAGAGCCTGTAAACGCTCTTACGGACGGTCTGACACGTTTTGGGTATCATTTCGATAGTAGAAACGCTCTTAAATTTTTTATTTTAGTAGTACTATTTCGGTGTCTGAGCGGGACTGCATAATGGCCTCAGAATCTTAGTAGCAGTATGTAACATATTATAGTTAATAGACAGTAATTGCAGAATGCTAAAGACTGTACAGAAACAACTTTAACCCTAGAACGCATAGGTGGCGTCATATGAGACACCACCTATTTAACTATCTAGTTTTTAGTGATTTGCTGTTATGTTATCATATTCATATTTTCAGTACCTCTCCAGAAGATTATTGTTGATATCTCCCTTTCATTTTTAATTTCCAAAACTTGTTACAAGCTTTATAATTAGTTTTTTAGTTACTTGGTGTCGCATATGACGCCATCTATGCAATCACGTAACACGTTTTCTCGGTAGGTGTTGGTCGGTAACCACTTGCCATCTGTCAGTTTACGTACATAATTTTCATAGTAACGTAATGCGAAGTGGAATTTGTTAAAATTTGTCAAAGTTTTGACACAGACTGACGCAAAACCTAACTTGATAGCCTGCAGTGTAATGTATGTGCTGAACAGAGACTACCGAGTGGTTTTTTAAACACTCAATTGCAGCAGGCCCTGGATAGCCTGAATCAGTTGGCAATACTGAAATGTATTGTTGGTGACACTGTAAGTGTATGTCAAATTTGAGGTTAGCAGTTTTGGTTTTGTTTGAGTTTTGACACAGACAGTGTCACCAACAATACACTTCAGTACTGCCAACTGATTCAGGCTATCCAGGGCGTGCTGCAATTGAGTTTTTACAAAATCACACTGTAGTTATTTGTCAAAAGTGTTTAACGTAGATATTAGTACCTGATCAGTTCCATAGATTTAACAATTCATTTATTCATACTCATAAATAAATATTTTAAGAACTTTAATTTCCGCTTTGCGCTTTAATATGCATCTATGCAGTCAAAATTATCTCCCAGATATTAAAAAAGGCGTATAGTAAATTTAAAGTGCCTCATTAAACAAAAATAGGTGTGGTGTCGTATACGACACCACATATGCGTTAATGTAACTTTCTTAGATGTATGCGTTCTAGGGTTAAACTAACTTTAAATACATCGAAATGGCACCTACTGTTTTAGAAGTAGACAAAATGGAATGCTAGAGCCTGTAAACGCTCTTACGGACGGTCTGACACGTTATGGGTATCATTTCGATAGTAGAAACGCTCTTAGATTTTTTATTTTAGTAGCACTATTTCGGTGTCTGAACACGACTGCATAATGGCCTCAGAATGCTACTAACAGAATGTAACATATTATAATTAATAGACAGTAATTGCAGAATGGTAAAGACTGTGCACAAACAACTTTAAACTAACTTTAAATACATTGAAATGGCACCTACTCTTTTAGAAGTAAACATAATGGGATGCTAGAGCCTGTAAACGCTCTGACGGACGGTCTGACACGTTTTGGGTATCATTTCGATAGTAGAAACGCTCTTAGATTTTTTTAATTTTAGTATCACTATTTCGGTGTCTGAACACGATTGCATAATGGCCTCAGAATGCTACTAGCAGAATGTAACATTATAATTAATAGACAGTAATTGCAGAGTTTTAAAGACTGTACACAAACAACTGTAAACTAACTTTAAAAGCATCGGAATGGCACTTACTGTTTTAGAAGTAGACAAAATGGCATCTAGAGCCTGTAAAAGCTCTGACGGACGATCTGAGACGTTTTGGCTAACATTTCGATTGTAGATGTAGAAACGCTCTTAAATTTTTTATTTTAGTAGTACTATTTCGGTGTCTGAGCGGGACTGCATAATGGCCTCAGAATGTTAGTAGCAGTATGTAACATATTATAGTTAATAGACAGTAATTGCAGAATGCTAAAGACTGTACAGAAACAACTTTAAACTAACTTTAAATACATCGAAATGGCACCTACTGTTTTAGAAGTAGACAAAATGGAATGCTAGAGCCTGTAAACGCTCTTACGGACGGTCTGACACGTTTTGGGTATCATTTCGATAGTAGAAACGCTCTTAGATTTTTTTATTTTAGTAGCACTATTTCGGTGTCTGAACACGACTGCATAATGGCCTCAGAATGCTACTAGCAGAATGTAACATATTATAATTAATAGACAGTAATTGCAGAATGGTAAAGACTGTGCACAAACAACTTTAAACTAACTTTAAATACATTGAAATGGCACCTACTCTTTTAGAAGTAAACATAATGGGATGCTAGAGCCTGTAAACGCTCTGACGGACGGTCTGACACGTTTTGGGTATCATTTCGATAGTAGAAACGCTCTTAGATTTTTTTGATTTTAGTATCACTATTTCGGTGTCTGAACACGATTGCATAATGGCCTCAGAATGCTACTAGCAGAATGTAACATATTATAATTAATAGACAGTAATTGCAGAGTTCTAAAGACTGTACACAAACAACTGTAAACTAACTTTAAAAGCATCGGAATGGCACTTACTGTTTTAGAAGTAGACAAAATGGCATCTAGAGCCTGTAAAAGCTCTGACGGACGATCTGAGACGTTTTGGCTAACATTTCGATTGTAGATGTAGAAACGCTCTTAAATTTTTTATTTTAGTAGTACTATTTCGGTGTCTGAGCGGGACTGCATAATGGCATCAGAATCTTAGTAGCAGTATGTAACATATTATAGTTAATAGACAGTAATTGCAGAATGCTAAAGACTGTACAGAAACAACTTTAAACTAACTTTAAATACATCGAAATGGCACCTACTGTTTTAGAAGTAGACAAAATGGAATGCTAGAGCCTGTAAACGCTCTTACGGACGGTCTGACACGTTTTGGGTATCATTTCGATAGTAGAAACGCTCTTAGATTTTTTTATTTTAGTAGCACTATTTCGGTGTCTGAACACGACTGCATAATGGCCTCAGAATGCTACTAGCAGAATGTAACATATTATAATTAATAGACAGTAATTGCAGAATGGTAAAGACTGTGCACAAACAACTTTAAACTAACTTTAAATACATTGAAATGGCACCTACTCTTTTAGAAGTAAACATAATGGGATGCTAGAGCCTGTAAACGCTCTGACGGACGGTCTGACACGTTTTGGGTATCATTTCGATAGTAGAAACGCTCTTAGATTTTTTTAATTTTAGTATCACTATTTCGGTGTCTGAACACGATTGCATAATGGCCTCAGAATGCTACTAGCAGAATGTAACATATTATAATTAATAGACAGTAATTGCAGAATTCTAAAGACTGTACACAAACAACTGTAAACTAACTTTAAAAGCATCGGAATGGCACCTACTGTTTTAGAAGTAGACAAAATGGCGTCTAGAACCTGTAAAAGCTCTGAGGGACGATCTGAGACGTTTTGGCTATCATTTCGATTGTAGATGTAGAAACGCTCTTAGTTTTTTTATTTTAGTAGTACTATTTCGGTGTCTGAGCGGGACTGCATAATGGCCTCAGAATCTTACTAGCAGTATGTAACATATTATAGTTAATAGACAGTAATTGCAGAATGCTAAAGACTGTACAGAAACAACTTTAAACTAACTTTAAATACATCGAAATGGCACCTACTGTTTTAGAAGTAGACAAAATGGAATGCTAGAGCCTGTAAACGCTCTTACGGACGGTCTGACACGTTTTGGGTATCATTTCGATAGTAGAAACGCTCTTAGATTTTTTTTATTTTAGTAGCACTATTTCGGTGTCTGAACACGACTGCATAATGGCTTCAGAATGCTACTCGCAGAATGTAACATATTATAATTAATAAACAGTAACTGCAGAATGCTAAAGACTGTACAGTAACAACTGTAAACTAACTTTAAATGGATCGGAATGGCAGCTACTGTTTTAGAAGTAGAGAAAATGGCATGCTAGAGCCTGTAAACGCTCTGACGGACTGTCTGAGACGTTTTGGCTATCATTTCGATTGTAGATGTAGAAACGCTCTTAGATTTTTTATTTTAGTAGTACTATTTCGGTGTCTGAGCGGGACTGCATAATGGCCTCAGAATCTTACTAGCAGTATGTAACATATTATAGTTAATAGAGAGTAATTGCAGAATGCTAAAGACTGTACAGAAACAACTTTAAACTAACTTTAAATACATCGAAATGGCACCTACTGTTTTAGAAGTAGACAAAATGGAATGCTAGAGCCTGTAAACGCTCTTACGGGCGGTCTGACACGTTTTGGGTATCATTTCGATAGTAGAAACGCTCTTAAATTTTTTTTATTTTAGTAGCACTATTTCGGTGTTTGAACACGATTGTATAATGGCCTCAGAATGCTACTAGCAGAATGTAACATATTATAATTAATAGACAGTAATTGCAGAATTCTAAAGACTGTACACAAACAACTGTAAACTAACTTTAAATGCATCGGAATGGCACCTACTGTTTTAGAAGTAGACAAAATGGCATCTAGAGCCTGTAAAAGCTCTGACGGACGATCTGAGACGTTTTGGCTATCATTTCGATTGTAGATGTAGAAACGCTCTTAGATTTTTTATTTTAGTAGTACTATTTCGGTGTCTGAGCGGGACTGCATAATGGCCTCAGAATCTTACTAGCAGTATGTAACATATTATAGTTAATAGACAGTAATTGCAGAATGCTAAAGACTGTACAGAAACAACTTTAAACTAACTTTAAATACATCGAAATGGCACCTACTGTTGTAGAAATAGACAAAATTGAATGCTAGAGCCTGTAAACGCTCTTACGGACGGTCTGACACGTTTTGGGTATCATTTCGATAGTAGAAACGCTCTTACATTTTTTTTATTTTAGTAGCACTATTTCGGTGTCTGAACACGACTGCATAATGGCTTCGGAATGCTACTCGCAGAATGTAACATATTATAATTAATAAACAGTAACTGCAGAATGCTAAAGACTGTACAGAAACAACTGTAAACTAACTTTAAATGGATCGGAATGGCATCTACTGTTTTAGAAGTAGACAAAATGGCATGCTAGAGCCTGTAAACGCTTTGACGGACGGTCTGAGACATTTTGGCTATCATTTCGATTGTAGATGTAGAAACGCTCTTAGATTTTTTATTTTAGTAGTACTATTTCGGTGTCTGAGCGGGACTGCATAATGGCCTCTGAATCCTACTAGCAGTATGTAACATATTATAGTTAATAGACAGTAATTGCAGAATGCTAAAGACTGTACAGAAACAACTTTAAACTAATTTTAACTAAATCGAAATGGCACCTACTGTTTTAGAAGTAGACAAAATGGAATGCTAGAGCCTGTAAACGCTCTTACGGACGGTCTGACACGTTTTGGGTATCATTTCGATAGTAGAAACGCTCTTAGATTTTTTTTTATTTTAGTAGCACTATTTCGGTGTTTGAACACGATTGCATAATGGCCTCAGAATGCTACTAGCAGAATGTAACATATTATAATTAATAGACAGTAATTGCAGAATTCTAAAGACTGTACACAAACAACTGTAAACTAACTTTAAATGCATCGGAATGGCACCTACTGTTTTAGAAGTAGACAAAATGGCATCTAGAGCCTGTAAAAGGTCTGACGGACGATCTGAGACGATTTGGCTATCAGTTCGATTGTAGATTTTTTATTTTAGTAGTACTATTTCGATGTCTGAGCGAGACTGCATAATGGCCTCAGAATCTTACTAGCAGTATGTAACATATTATAGTTAATAGACAGTAATTGCAGAATGCTAAAGACTGTACAGAAACAACTTTAAACTAACTTTAAATACATCGAAATGGCACCTACTGTTTTAGAAGTAGACAAAATGGAATGCTAGAGCCTGTAAACGCTCTTACGGACGGTCTGACACGTTTTGGGTATCATTTCGTTAGTAGAAACGCTCTTAGATTTTTTTTATTTTAGTAGCACTATTTCGGTGTCTGAACACGACTGCATAATGGCTTCAGAATGCTACTCGCAGAATGTAACATATTATAATTAATAAACAGTAACTGCAGAATGCTAAAGACTGTACAGAAACAACTGTAAACTAACTTTAAATGGATCGGAATGGCATCTACTGTTTTAGAAGTAGACAAAATGGCATGCTAGAGCCTGTAAACGCTCTGACGGACGGTCTGAGACATTTTGGCTATCATTTCGATTGTAGATGTAGAAACGCTCTTAGATTTTTTATTTTAGTAGTACTATTTCGGTGTCAGAGCGGGACTGCATAATGGCCTCAGAATCTTACTAGCAGTATGTAACATATTATAGTTAATAGACAGTAATTGTAGAATGCTAAAGACTGTACAGAAACAACTTTAAACTAACTTTAAATACATCGAAATGGCACCTACTGTTTTAGAAGTAGACAAAATGGCATGCTAGAGCCTGTAAACGCTCTGACGGACGGTCTGAGACATTTTGGCTATCATTTCGATTGTAGATGTAGAAACGCTCTTAGATTTTTTATTTTAGTAGTACTATTTCGGTGTCTGAGCGGGACTGCATAATGGCCTCAGAATATTACTAGCAGTATGTAACATATTATAGTTAATAGACAGTAATTGCAGAATGCTAAAGACTGTACAGAAACAACTGTAAACTAACTTTAAATACATCGAAATGGCACCTACTGTTTTAGAAGTAGACAAAATGGAATGCTAGAGCCTGTAAACGCTCTTACGGACGGTCTGACACGTTTTGGGTATCATTTCGATTGTAGATGTAGAAACGCTCTTAGATTTTTTATTTTAGTAGTACTATTTCGGTGTCTGAGCGGGACTGCATAATGGCCTCAGAATCTTACTAGCAGTATGTAACATATTATAGTTAATAGACAGTAATTGTAGAATGCTAAAGACTGTACGGAAACAACTTTAAACTAACTTTAAATACATCGAAATGGCACCTACTGTTTTAGAAGTAGACAAAATGGAATGCTAGAGCCTGTAAACGCTCTTACGGACGGTCTGACACGTTTTGGGTATCATTTCGATAGTAGAAACGCTCTTAGATTTTTTTTATTTTAGTAGCACTATTTCGGTGTTTGAACACGATTGCATAATGGCCTCAGAATGCTACTAGCAGAATGTAACATATTATAATTAATAGACAGTAATTGCAGAATTCTAAAGACTGTACACAAACAACTGTAAACTAACTTTAAATGCATCGGAATGGCACCTACTGTTTTAGAAGTAGACAAAATGGCATCTAGAGCCTGTAAAAGCTCTGACGGACGATCTGAGACGTTTTGGCTATCATTTCGATTGAAGATGTAGAAACGCTCTTAGAGTTTTTATTTTAGTAGTACTATTTCAGTGTCTGAGCGGGACTGCATAATGGCCTCAGAATCTTACTAGCAGTTTGTAACATATTATAGTTAATAGACAGTAATTTGCAGAATGCTAAAGACTGTACAGAAACAACTTTAAACTAACTTTAAATACATCGAAATGGCACCTACTGTTTTAGAAGTAGACAAAATGGAATGCTAGAGCCTGTAAACGCTCTTACGGACGGTCTGACACGTTTTGGGTATCATTTCGATAGTAGAAACGCTCTTAGATTTTTTTTATTTTAGTAGCACTATTTCGGTGTCTGAACACGACTGCATAATGGCTTCGGAATGCTACTCGCAGAATGTAACATATTATAATTAATAAACAGTAACTGCAGCATGCTAAAGACTGTACAGAAACAACTGTAAACTAACTTTAAATGGATCGGAATGGCATCTACTGTTTTAGAAGTAGACAAAATGGCATGCTAGAGCCTGTAAAAGCTCTGACGGACGGTCTGAGACATTTTGGCTATCATTTCGATTGTAGATGTAGAAACGCTCTTAGATTTTTTATTTTAGTAGTACTATTTCGGTGTCTGAGCGGGACTGCATAATGGCCTCAGAATCTTACTAGCAGTATGTAACATATTATAGTTAATAGACAGTAATTGCAGAATGCTAAAGACTGTACAGAAACAACTTTAAACTAATTTTAACTACATCGAAATGGCACCTACTGTTTTAGAAGTAGACAAAATGGAATGCTAGAGCCTGTAAACGCTCTTACGGACGGTCTGACACGTTTTGGGTATCATTTCGATAGTAGAAACGCTCTTAGATTTTTTTTTATTTTAGTAGCACTATTTCGGTGTTTGAACACGATTGCATAATGGCCTCAGAATGCTACTAGCAGAATGTAACATATTATAATTATTAGACAGTAATTGCAGAATTCTAAAGACTGTACACAAACAACTGTAAACTAACTTTAAATGCATCGGAATAGCACCTACTGTTTTAGAAGTAGACAAAATGGCATCTAGAGCCTGTAAAAGGTCTGACGGACGATCTGAGACGTTTTGGCTATCAGTTCGATTGTAGATGTAGAAACGCTCTTAGATTTTTTATTTTAGTAGTACTATTTCGATGTCTGAGCGGGACTGCATAATGGCCTCAGAATCTTACTAGCAGTATGTAACATATTATAGTTAATAGACAGTAATTGCAGAATGCTAAAGACTGTACAGAAACAACTTTAAACTAACTTTAAATACATCGAAATGGCACCTACTGTTTTAGAAGTAGACGAAATGGAATGCTAGAGCCTGTAAACGCTCTTACGGACGGTCTGACACGTTTTGGGTATCATTTCGATAGTAGAAACGCTCTTAGATTTTTTTTATTTTAGTAGCACTATTTCGGTGTCTGAACACGACTGCATAATGGCTTCAGAATGCTACTCGCAAAATGTAACATATTATAATTAATAAACAGTAACTGCAGAATGCTAAAGACTTTACGGAAACAACTTTAAACTAACTTTAAATACATCGAAATGGCACCTACTGTTTTAGAAGTAGACAAAATGGAATGCTAGAGCCTGTAAACGCTCTTACGGACGGTCTGACACGTTTTGGGTATCATTTCGATAGTAGAAACGCTCTTAGATTTTTTTTATTTTAGTAGCACTATTTCGGTGTCTGAACACGATTGCATAATGGCTTCAGAATGTTACTCGCAGATTGTAACATATTATAATTAATAAACAGTAACTGCAGAATGCTAAAGACTGTACAGAAACAACTGTAAACTAACTTTAAAGGGATCGGAATGGCATCTACTGTTTTAGAAGTTGACAAAATAGCATGCTAGAGCCTGTAAAAGCTCTGACGGATGATCCGAGACGTTTTGGCTATCATTTCGATTGTAGATGTAGAAACGCTCTTAGATTTTTTATTTTAGTAGTACTATTTCGGTGTCTGAGCGGGACGCATAATGACCTCAGAATCTTACTAGCAGTATGTAACATATTATAGTTAATAGACAGTAATTGCAGAATGCTAAAGACTGTACAGAAACAACTTTAAACTAACTTTAAATACATCGAAATGGCACCTACTGTTTTAGAAGTAGACAAAATGGAATGCTAGAGCCTGTAAACGCTCTTACGGACGGTCTGACACGTTTTGGGTTTCATTTCGATAGTAGAAACGCTCTTAGATTTTTTTTATTTTAGTAGCACTATTTCGGTGTCTGAACACGACTGCATAATGGCTTCAGAATGTTACTCGCAGAATGTAACATATTATAATTAATAAACAGTAACTGCAGAATGCTAAAGACTGTACAGAAACAACTGTAAACTAACTTTAAATGGATCGGAATGGCATCTACTGTTTTAGAAGTTGACAAAATGGCATGCTAGAGCCTGTAAAAGGTCTGACGGACGATCTGAGACGTTTTGGCTATCAGTTCGATTGTAGATGTAGAAACGCTCTTAGATTTTTTATTTTAGTAGTACTATTTCGATGTCTGAGCGGGACTGCATAATGGCCTCAGAATCTTACTAGCAGTATGTAACATATTATAGTTAATAGACAGTAATTGCAGAATGCTAAAGACTGTACAGAAACAACTGTAAACTAACTTTAAAGGGATCGGAATGGCATCTACTGTTTTAGAAGTTGACAAAATAGCATGCTAGAGCCTGTAAAAGCTCTGACGGATGATCCGAGACGTTTTGGCTATCATTTCGATTGTAGATGTAGAAACGCTCTTAGATTTTTTATTTTAGTAGTACTATTTCGGTGTCTGAGCGGGACTGCATAATGGCCTCAGAATCTTACTAGCAGTATGTAACATATTATAGTTAATAGACAGTAATTGCAGAATGCTAAAGATTGTACAGAAACAACTTTAAACTAACTTTAAATACATCGAAATGGCACCTACTGTTTTAGAAGTAGACAAAATGGAATGCTAGAGCCTGTAAACGCTCTTACGGACGGTCTGACACGTTTTGGGTTTCATTTCGATAGTAGAAACGCTCTTAGATTTTTTTTATTTTAGTAGCACTATTTCGGTGTCTGAACACGACTGCATAATGGCTTCAGAATGTTACTCGCAGAATGTAACATATTATAATTAATAAACAGTAACTGCAGAATGCTAAAGACTGTACAGAAACAACTGTAAACTAACTTTAAATGGATCGGAATGGCATCTACTGTTTTAGAAGTTGACAAAATGGCATGCTAGAGCCTGTAAACGCTCTGACGGACGATCTGAGACGTTTTGGCTATCATTTCGATTGTAGATGTAGAAACGCTCTTAGATTTTTATTTTAGTAGTACTATTTCGGTGTCTGAGCGGGACTGCATAATGGCCTCAGAATCTTACTAGCAGTATGTAACATATTATAGTTAATAGACAGTAATTGCAGAATGCTAAAGACTGTACAGAAACAACTTTAAAACAAACTTTAAATACATCGAAATGGCACCTACTGTTTTAGAAGTAGACAAAATGGAGTGCTAGAGCCTGTAAACGCTCTTACGGACGGTCTGACACGTTTTGGGTATCATTTCGATAGTAGAAACGCTCTTAGATTTTTTTTTAATTTAGTAGCACTATTTCGGTGTCTGAACACGATTGCATAATGGCCTCAGAATGCTACTAGCAGTATGTAACATATTATAATTAATAGACAGTAATTGCAGAATTCTAAAGACTGTACAGAAACAACTTTAAACTAACTTTAAATACATCCAAATGGCACCTACTGTTTTAGAAGTAGACAAAATGGAATGCTAGAGCCTGTAAACGCTCTTACGGACGGGCTGACACGTTTTGGGTATCATTTCGATAGTAGAAACGCTCTTAGATTTTTTTTATTTTAGTAGCACTATTTCGGTGTCTGAACACGACTGCATAATGGCTTCGGAATGCTACTCGCAGAATGTAACATATTATAATTAATAAACAGTAACTGCAGAATGCTAAAGACTGTACAGAAACAACTGTAAACTAACTTTAAATGGATCGGAATGGCATCTACTGTTTTAGAAGTAGACAAAATGGCATGCTAGAGCCTGTAAACGCTCTGACGGACGGTCTGAGACATTTTGGCTATCATTTCGATTGTAGATGTAGAAACGCTCTTAGATTTTTTATTTTAGTAGTACTATTTCGGTGTCTGAGCGGGACTGCATAATGGCCTCTGAATCCTACTAGCAGTATGTAACATATTATAGTTAATAGACAGTAATTGCAGAATTCTAAAGACTGTACAGAAACAACTTTAAACTAACTTTAAATACATCCAAATGGCACCTACTGTTTTAGAAGTAGACAAAATGGAATGCTAGAGCCTGTAAACGCTCTTACGGACGGTCTGACACGTTTTGGGTATCATTTCGATAGTAGAAACGCTCTTAGATTTTTTTTATTTTAGTAGCACTATTTCGGTGTTTGAACACGATTGCATAATGGCCTCAGAATGCTACTAGCAGAATGTAACATATTATAATTAATAGACAGTAATTGCAGAATTCTAAAGACTGTACACAAACAACTGTAAACTAACTTTAAATGCATCGGAATGGCACCTACTGTTTTAGAAGTAGACAAAATGGCATCTAGAGCCTGTAAAAGGTCTGACGGACGATCTGAGACGATTTGGCTATCAGTTCGATTGTAGATTTTTTATTTTAGTAGTACTATTTCGATGTCTGAGCGAGACTGCATAATGGCCTCAGAATCTTACTAGCAGTATGTAACATATTATAGTTAATAGACAGTAATTGCAGAATGCTAAAGACTGTACAGAAACAACTTTAAACTAACTTTAAATACATCGAAATGGCACCTACTGTTTTAGAAGTAGACAAAATGGAATGCTAGAGCCTGTAAACGCTCTTACGGACGGTCTGACACGTTTTGGGTATCATTTCGATAGTAGAAACGCTCTTAGATTTTTTTTATTTTAGTAGCACTATTTCGGTGTCTGAACACGACTGCATAATGGCTTCAGAATGCTACTCGCAGAATGTAACATATTATAATTAATAAACAGTAACTGCAGAATGCTAAAGACTGTACAGAAACAACTGTAAACTAACTTTAAATGGATCGGAATGGCATCTACTGTTTTAGAAGTAGACAAAATGGCATGCTAGAGCCTGTAAACGCTCTGACGGACGGTCTGAGACATTTTGGCTATCATTTCGATTGTAGATGTAGAAACGCTCTTAGATTTTTTATTTTAGTAGTACTATTTCGGTGTCTGAGCGGGACTGCATAATGGCCTCAGAATCTTACTAGCAGTATGTAACATATTATAGTTAATAGACAGTAATTGTAGAATGCTAAAGACTGTACAGAAACAACTTTAAACTAACTTTAAATACATCGAAATGGCACCTACTGTTTTAGAAGTAGACAAAATGGCATGCTAGAGCCTGTAAACGCTCTGACGGACGGTCTGAGACATTTTGGCTATCATTTCGATTGTAGATGTAGAAACGCTCTTAGATTTTTTATTTTAGTAGTACTATTTCGGTGTCTGAGCGGGACTGCATAATGGCCTCAGAATCTTACTAGCAGTATGTAACATATTATAGTTAATAGACAGTAATTGCAGAATGCTAAAGACTGTACAGAAACAACTGTAAACTAACTTTAAATACATCGAAATGGCACCTACTGTTTTAGAAGTAGACAAAATGGAATGCTAGAGCCTGTAAACGCTCTTACGGACGGTCTGACACGTTTTGGGTATCATTTCGATTGTAGATGTAGAAACGCTCTTAGATTTTTTATTTTAGTAGTACTATTTCGGTGTCTGAGCGGGACTGCATAATGGCCTCAGAATCTTACTAGCAGTATGTAACATATTATAGTTAATAGACAGTAATTGTAGAATGCTAAAGACTGTACGGAAACAACTTTAAACTAACTTTAAATACATCGAAATGGCACCTACTGTTTTAGAAGTAGACAAAATGGAATGCTAGAGCCTGTAAACGCTCTTACGGACGGTCTGACACGTTTTGGGTATCATTTCGATAGTAGAAACGCTCTTAGATTTTTTTTATTTTAGTAGCACTATTTCGGTGTTTGAACACGATTGCATAATGGCCTCAGAATGCTACTAGCAGAATGTAACATATTATAATTAATAGACAGTAATTGCAGAATTCTAAAGACTGTACACAAACAACTGTAAACTAACTTTAAATGCATCGGAATGGCACCTACTGTTTTAGAAGTAGACAAAATGGCATCTAGAGCCTGTAAAAGCTCTGACGGACGATCTGAGACGTTTTGGCTATCATTTC